>JAYRBT010000093.1:3107280-3122403 GCA_036023395.1 Myiotriccus ornatus
GAATACTGATAGAAACAAAACAAGCTTCTTTGGAGCAGATCCAAGAAAAAAACTGAGTAACTACTGGTTCTGACTTCTTTTAAACTGGTCATCAAAAGGAGAAATTTGAAAAATGCAGAAAGTACCTCATAAACACAATATTTTGTATAAATACAGTTAAATTAATGAATTTTTAGAGCTCCCATGTTTTAACATTTTTATATATACATACTTTTCCCATACTTATTTTACATCTTTTTAGTTTACAGTAGTTACTTAAGTTATCTGTCCTTTCAAGGCAATAAAATTAAAATGATGCATTAAAATAAAGGACAAGTACTGTTAACAGCACAGAGCAAATGCAAACGAATTGTGAGTAGCGTTAAGGCAATTTAATTGTAAGGCTGGAAATGGACACAAATATTAAAACCTTTCAATTTTTTATAGTTCTGTAAGAATAATTCATTAGTCAAATTTGATTCACAATTTATGATTGTTCAAAAATCAGAACTAACCAGGTTACCTTCATTTGTCAAAAATCAAAAGAATAGGACTTCAAATAACTTCAGAAATGCTATGTTTCTATTTATGTGTGCAGTTTGAATGAGAAGTTACAAGATTATTACTTCAAATGTTCACATTTTTATGCCTTTAAAGCATGCACCAGGTAGCAAAAGGCAAGGATATTTAGAGACAACCTTTGCTAGAAATTTTGATTTTTTCACCTGCCCATACTCTTACATTAATATTCAATAACTGCAGGCTACTTCTGCATTTTCTTCACATAAATGTACCACAAAATCGAATACTGCGTTCTTATGAAACTAGTACAGTGAATTTCCTTTAATTGAAACTATGTCCAATATTATTCTACTGGAAAAACACAATAGTAAACTACTTAAGCACTGTTTTTCACAGTCCACCGGATTCCAAAATAAATACTCCCCTTTCCTAGTTAGTGTAATATAATTTTACATACAGTTATATGAACATATGTATATGTTAACATAATTGATATCTGAATCCAAAAATGTAATGTTTTGATCTGAGGAAATAGGACCTTCCAGCTATAACTCTCAAGATCACCTTATCAGTCAATAAGCAGAAAATCTGAATTTCATCAGAATTTTTTTCCAGAAAGATAAGGAAAAAAATGCTCCTGTGTGGATCAAATCTCTCTCTCATCTCTTTTCACACCTCAAGGCTTCACCCAAAACAAAATAATCTATTACTCTGTCAAACTGACTGCTTATTTTTAAAATCATTTGCAATAATCCCTCTCTCACAGACAGTGGCAATACACAAGGCCCGCCATTTTGTCCCATTTAACTTCAAACTTTCGCTTGGAGTATCTTATCCTCCAGCAGCATCAATATTTCTTATGCAGTGTGACAGGATGCATCTTCCTGTAACATAAAGCTACATTATTTTGAAACACCAATATAGCACTTTGCTACAGGACCTGCCCTCTAGCCACACAAACACACCCTCAGAACACTACCTGCACATCAATGCATGACCCCCAAAACAGCCTCACTGCAGTTCAGGCAATGAAAGGATCTCTTTGGAAAGTATCATCCACATCAAGTTACCAAAGGACACATCACAAATATCGTCTTGTTCAAGAGGGCTTGATTTGAAATACAGCTATAGACCTGCCCAAAATACAGGATATGTGGCTTCTGTGGCTACATCGGAAAGCTAATACTTCTTTTGTTGAAGCTATTCCTTTTTTTTTATTTCCCCAATGGTCTTCATAAACACTCTCATTTAAAATATATGGAATTATAGTATGTGCAGTAAAAGTATTTGCAGTTAATTTCTGAAATCTTCAGCTCTATGATTTAACCATTCAACACCATTTATGTGTGACAACATGTAAATGGTCTAAAATGGTAAAACATTATCTTAATTACTTAATGACTTGCAACTCTTAGTTGCAAGGAATTTATGAGTTATCACCTGAGCAAAATAAAACCTATTCAGAAGAAACTGTATTTTTGAAAGGTAAGCCATATAAGGATATCAAATAAACAGGTTTTAAGTAAATTTGAAATTACTTAGGAAAAAAATGTACATAATGTGACGAGCCACCATGTCTTCTGTGCAGCAGTCTTAAAAACATATTTAAAGGTGCTCCTAGGTTTTTATCTATACATTTCAACTATACTTAAATTATTACTTAAATAGAGACATCCAAGTAGAGGGGGAGCAGCAATCATCCAAACAGTATGCGAATGTAGGAAATGCTTTCATTGCTACTTTATATGGTGCACATTTCGAGAGTGGACAAGAATTAGTCTTTATCTTTTAATATAACATTTCAAAATTTATTGCTCTCAATCATACTAATTTCAATAAAAATCATCCTCATTATTACAAAACCCTTCAATTTAAAAATAACCAAAGACAACTGTTTAACCGGAGTGATACACTTTGTAATATACCTATTCCTTAGAGAGTAAAAAAAAACTAACAAATAAATAAGTACATACGGTAACTGAGTAAAAGATAATTGAGTATTTAATTATGAAACACCTAACACATTCATATACAGCAGTTCAATATTAATTTTGTAAGTCATCTTCCTCTCACTGTGATACAAATTCTCTGATTTTATTGCAACTTTGCCAGAACTTCTCTGAGATCCGTATTTGGAAAGACTGGTTTCTCACAATAAATATTAAGATTCAGATTAGGAACCAGATTATTAACTGAATCATGGACATTTTCAGAAAGAAGTCCCATTTAACAGTTTCAATGGGAAGAAAATTTGTTCACTTAAGCTAAACTAAAAAAAGCTAACAATGAAACGCGTGATAGCACAAACGCAGTTCTTCCTCCTATTACAACCAATCAGTTGGATATGGAAAAGATGCTACCCAGCAAGTCTGTGGTGCTCCCAATACTTTTGACATTCAGGTGCTAAATCACCAACACCCCTATGAAAGACAAGCTACACTGTAGTGTCTTAATTTCACTTTCTCACCTGTAATTTTCTTGAGCAGTCTCTCTATAAGAGCTGACAACATGAAGCAGCACAGTACTATCCCTCTCTATGATGAAAAAAGGAAACTAACATGCTGTCCACATAACAATGTCCCACATAAAAATACAGTATTTCTGTACTGCATGACTTAGGATTATGGCAGGATAGTGCCAAAGCCACTTGAAAAAACAGGGCAATTACCATCTAACTCAGAAATGCTGGTCTTACCCAAATGCACCAAAAAAGAAAAAAATCAAAATGAAATAAATTTTTTCATTTAAGTAACAAACACTCTTGTGGTGCAAATCTGCAAGGCAGAATTCTGAATTGTCTGGATAAATATATTGCTTTAAAAAAAAGTAAAATACACCGCTTAAATAAGCTAGATGCGCATTACTACCATATTCCATTATTTTTACTAAGCGTTGACAAAATGTCACAAGGCAATTTAACATAGAAGAAACCCATTTTCAAAACTCTACATCTCTGTTATACCAAATACCAAACACCAAACACCTAGTTCCAGTAATCGACTTGCTTTTTAATGTTACCTGGGAGAAAAGTGGAAAAAGAACACTATTACAACCTCCCAGTAGTCCTCAGGTATGCAAGAGAAATGATGTCTCACATTACAGAAACATAAATGTTCTTATAAAAAACATGTAGTTGACCATATCCATGGAAAATTTCATCAGATTAATGATTTTTCCTTGGCCTCTGCTGCAACCCACTTCTGAGGCAGGGCAACCAGGTTCATTGTTAACAGATCCCTAGGAGGGCGGACTAAAGCAAACTGATGCTAAATAACCAATATAATAACAAATTCCATTAAAACATGCTTTAAACCCAAAACTTGAAAAAAAAAGGTAAATGGATTGGAAAAGGGGTGAATAGCTCTTCTGGAGTGTATGATCATATTAAGAGAGGAAAATTTGAAAGAGAAAAATAGAGAAAAAGAGATAGGAGAAAAGAGAGAAAGATATCACCACCCGTGGCTCCAGCCATGCATGGATGGTCATGGTCTGTGTCTACGATACACAGTCCTGGTCCATCAGAGGTGGACTGCATACATATAAAAAATTAGGGGTTTATCCAGTAATGCCCCAATCTCTCCTCCTGGACGAGTTCTGGGCATGTAGTCTTCTTTCTGAAGATTCTGGAAGTCTGGTGGCATCAGGAGTCGGGGTGGGGTTCATGGTGTGTGTCTATATGCCCCAGTGCCTGGGCAAAGTTTCTGAACAAACTTTCTGAGTGGCTGCACAGTGGTGGCTGCTAGTATGGCAAAGAGACTAGCATTAAAACAACCCGCTACCCTGCCTCTACAGGATCTATTGCTTAACAGCAATCTCTCCTTTAGTTTGAAAACAGCTTGATTAAGGCAGAATTTAGCTGTGAGGTCCAAGTGGTTCACTACAGCCTCTGTGAAGCCAGAGGGATCCATGGTATTTTACAGTCTCTAAGTGAGATGTCATCTCTTCTATTTCTGCCATAGTTATACTACCCACCCGAATCAAAAGTCAACATACAAAAAGGTACTAAAATATATCCAACTAGAGACAGAGTTTGTCACAACTAGGACAATCTAGAAAACTGGAAAATATTTTCACTTACAACTAAGCAGGTCACAAAACTAAGATTGATGAAGGAATTACAATAAACCTAGAAAATCACACCATTTCATAATCGACATGTAAACAGGAAATTGAAAAACATCAAATAATACTTTAACGTTAGATGTCAAAAAGCAGAAGCACTTTTTACCTTTATTTTCAGCATGGAATAGGAATCAAATATTCTTACCTAGACATAGCAGCAGTAGGTCCAAAATTCTTAACCAGTGGTTTACTTATGTTTCTCCACATTAATAAGCACCATTCACCTGTAACTGACTTTATCTGAAATTGCTAAGCATTTATGTTCCATCTGGATTCCTCATTACTGTCTCAGGAAGGATCCAACTCAGATGAAGCATGCTATACTATACCAGAAACACTGTTCAGTGCTATTTTAAGAATTAGAAAAATCAAATTAATCTCAGAATCTGAGGTTTACTCTTGTGCTCTAAGTCACCCAACCACAGAACAATCACAGGAGTGATCACACTTCTTAAAATATAAAATTACCGGTTCTCGCTGTTCTCCTGGAGCCAACAGAACTGACAAGAATATACTTCCCAGATCATGGTCAGGGTAATGAGGATCCTTTAGACTCAAGGCAACATCTGTCTGCCTAGGAAACAAAAAAGTACACATTTATTTTGATTTCCATTATTTTGATATATAATGGATATATTTCACAGATAATGGAATTTCTGAATTATGAGAATTAAAGGCATCTCCATTTATAAGAAACTACTTAAAACCAGTGTCACAAATTTGCCCTACTTCTACTTTAAAGAGTTTCTGACTAAATGCTCATAAAAAAAATACCAAATGCTTTTACTTGTTAAGTACTTACATGTACTGAATTAAATCAGAACTGTAATATTAATGGATTAAAAACCAGAAAAAAGAAAGTCAAACAGCAGGTGGTTATGCTGTGAATGAAGATAGCATAAAAACAAGATTAAAGTGGTTATAAAACTAACTGCTCCACAGACACTACAAAAATGTTGTTCATAATCAGCTAACATACAAACATTCAGAATAAAGTACTTTCCTAACCCTGTGTGGTTTCCCTTGGTTAGTTCAGCACGTTTCTATATAAACCCTGAGCTTAGCTCAGTTGTTTACAGCATGGTGCTAAAAACACCAAGGTTGTGCGTTCCATTCCCATATGAGCCATTCACATAATAACTGGACTCAATGATCCTTGTGGGTCCCTTCCAACACGGAATATTCTCTATGTAATTATTTTCTAGCATAGTTCTGCAATTCCCATAAAGTTCTATTTGCAAAAACATGATATTAGCAGATAGCCATATAGAAATATTCTGCAGGCTTGTTTGTGCCTTACCTGTTTAATTCCAACGACGTCAGATCCAAAAATGCTGAGCCAATGAAGTCATCTTGAAGTCCGAAGTCATAGTCAAATACCTAAGATGCACAGCAGCATTTTTCAGTACTAGAAATCTTTTTTCTTTTGAGCTTTTCTGACTTTATGAATGGTTCTTGAAACTCCTTTTCCAGAGTTATAGCTTCATGTTTCTCACCTGTTAAACCAGGACTATCTAAAAGAAACCTGAAACTTCCTGACCAGAAAATCAAGCTTGAAACTGCTTGTTTAAAAGTCAGACTGCATCATGTAGAGACACTGATGTATACTACTATTAGACTACATATGTGAACAATATCAATTTTATTTAAAAAAGAAAGCATTCTGATAAACATTGGCACAGAAAGAAGGAATATCAAAAGAATATCTAAAGTTAAGCAGAATCACTGATTTGCTATACATTGATTCCTTTATCAACTCTGAAAAATGGAAGTAGGAGGGCAGGATATGGTTATGAAAAGGGGGTTATTAAAGCACTTGCATTAGTATTAGGAATAATATAATTGTACGACTTGAAGGTTGTGTAATTTTCTAGGGTAAGAAATATTACAATCTAAGATTAAAACTTAATGGATATGTGTAAGGAAACAATGAAATTTAAAAATCTACTATGAGAACCCTGCCTGCTAATTTCCTACCTAAAGAGAGAGCATCTGGACAAATTTACTGATATCCAGACAGGAATTTGTGGCCAGTACATTGAACAGAACAAACTGAGATGGGTTACACCTTCCTAAGTCAGAAGAAAGAACAACAAATACACTGGAGGCAGATATGCAGGGAAATAAACTAAAAAGGCAACAAAGAAAAGTTGTGACATAAAAAAAAAAAAAAAAGGAAAATGTCAATTATCAAAATCAACTTTCAATGCAAATTAAATTTTTTTTTAAGCATTGTCATGAGGATTTATGAGGACCAGAATATACCTTCAGCTAAGTAAGAGCCAGACTTGTGAACACTTTGTAAGGAGAACATTTAAAACTGAGATATGACAGGGCTAAGCTCAAGTTCTTCAATTTTAATGCAAATATTTCAACTACTGTATTTCAGAAACTCTTTTCCAGGAGGCAAAGAGGTTCATCCCCAAATACCTTAATATGGCCAGCATTAAGACAGCAGTAACAGAAATCCTGTGGCCCAAAGGCTACAACACTGCTGCAGGACTCAAAGGATTTGAATGCAAATATGTGAGCACAAGTCTCTCACACGCCTTGATCTACCTGCTTATGCACTCTCACATTTTCTACATCTATTATTAATTCTAATTGGAAAAGAAAACAAACAATGAAATCTCAGTTTATGGTGCAAAGTCAAATTACACAAATTCTACAAATTACCAAGAGGGAAACCAAATAATCCTTTTCAGCTGACTTAGTAAAGTTCAGTAATGTCTTAGAGTATCTGAATAAGCTATAAAACTTGAAATACTTCACAAGTGTGTTCAGAATGCAACCATGATAAACTTTATACCACTTGACACAGTTTTCCTAGGGAAAAAATAATTACATACACACCTATTCCCTTGTTACCCTACTGCAGGGTTGGTACTTGGCATAGGTAAACCAAAACTGACAGCTATGTTGCAAGTGACCTTTTTTGCATCTTCCTCTCTCTTTCACTGTACTGGGCACCTGTTCATTCCTTTTGAATCACTAAGCATAATAAGAGCAGGAAAATAGCATTTGAGAATTCTAATTAAATTTCAGGCTTTTCTAGTAACAATGTACTCTATCTGAGCAGAATATATGAAACACAGGATGGATTAATATTTAAAGGCTGTTTAAGTGGCATTCATCTACTAAAAAAAATCTACAATTTGATATTTCAGTTAAAAAATCTGTCACAAATTTTAGATTAAGACTGATACTGATCTAAACATCATATAATTTTATATCAATTAAAAGGATTACACAGGTAAGACAAGTTTCCTACTTTTTAAAGTATTTGTGATGTACGAATGTTCTACTTAGAATCCTAAGCCTGCAGTTTTTCTAATAACATTTTTTAGAACTTAATTTTTTGTTTTACACAATTATGGATCACTTTTGGATATAGATCACTACAAACTACAAACTTTTCTGGGGCCAGAAAAGCAACTTTCTTTTCTGTGGGTATAAAACAATGATCACAGCTTTTCTAATTCCCATTCCATATGGACAGCTAAGAAGTACTAGTGGCAGTGCTGCTTATTACTTTGTGCTCTTTTTGATTTAAACTCAAGCTGTTATTTCAGAATAATAAGTACCTTTAATACGACAAAATCACCTGTGTTATCTTAAGGAGAGCTAAAATATAAAAAACCTTAAGAGAATCAGATGTTATGAAACACAAGCAAACCCACTGTGTTCAGTACAAACTGAAAAATTAGAAAATTTAGGAGAATCAGGCATACAACTTGACAAATTCTTAAACAGACCTCAGCAAAGAACTGTTTTTAATGGGACATATTATGCTTCATATCAGAATTATGCAATATTTCCATAAATAAAAGGGTGCCATCACCATGAAAGTTTACTTTCTCTGTCCTTCTGCTAATAACACACTAAAAAAATACAAAACAATGATGACCCAAAATAAACATTATTCTACAGACATCATTTAAATAATTTTCACTCTAAATAGTCTTTAGCAATGCATTATTGTACAATAAACTTTTCACTACACAAAAATCACAAACTTAAACTCTTTCAATAACTCTTCTGTTGTAATTTGTCCAACATATGTAAGATAGTGTCCTACCTTTATATACAATGGTTCTCTTGGGTTATCTATAAGAATGTAAGCTTTTTCTTCCCACACAGGATTGAGGTTCTTGTGTACTGTTTTACTTCTAAATACTTCTTTCCCGCCAAGTTTGAACTTGACATATGGATCACTGGTTCCTGTTAAAGACATGTATACTATTAATTATATCTTTATAATACAGTAAGGGAATGGAGACTAAATTACTTCAAACAGAACTACATGTAATTTCTATCGACAGTCAAATTGAAAACAGCGTCAGATGAAAGAATTTTTATTGTCACAATCTAGTATTTTCCAGGGATATGGAAAATACTCAGGAATATGACTCTGTTAATATCAAAGCGGTGCTTGCATCACTTTCTGTTGCTTGCAATCCATTCCCAAAGTCACACACGAAATACTGGCTACTGCATTGTTGGTTTTACTTAACAGAACTACGTCTTTCTTAAGGCTAGGATATTATCTTAATGCAACCACGAAAATTAGATTATATAGTTAAAACTACTCCTGTGTAACATTAATCTAATTATCTTCTGCCTTTCAAAAGACACATAGTCCACAGACACCACTAGCATAACTCTTCACTGACTTCAATGTGTCCAGGCTTCATCTTCCATAAAGACTTACTTCCTACAGCACTCACAATGAGAAAAGCAACTCTAAAGTCAGTCCATAAAGTTCATGACATGCTTCTTGCAGCGATCACCTACTCGCCAGAGAGCACAGGTCTAAGCCCCCCAATACAACTGAGTAACAATTAAGTGTGGCCAGAAAGACAACCCTGAAGTGTACTGAAAGAAAATTATGTTAAATACAGCATGAACAGAGAGTACATGGAACGTGGGTCTGGTGTCACAAGGAACAACTGGTGGAAGGAGGACTCCTGGGTGGGCACCGAGAATAGCAGTCATCAAAGAGCACATCTGAGACTAATTGATCAAAGACTATCTTAAAATAAACTCCGGCATGAATAACAGTTGCACCTTCATGAACAGCAGTAAAATTATAAGACTTTGTTTTGTTTTGTTTTGTTTTTTACTGTTAAGGCTTTTCAAAAGCCTGGTATATTTTAGAAGTTTGCATTTCCATCTACTAGAAATACAGTCATTTGCTTTTCTTAAAATTGCAACACATTTTTCCAAACATAAATTTGGAGGGTAAGACTGGAGCTCTTTGCATTATTTCATTCAGCCAGAAGATGTCAGTATTCTTTACCTAAAGTTATATCTGCCTTTCAAAAAGCTATAGAGGTGGAAAACTGGGGTCTCACGTGACAGCGTTAGAGTAATTTCCATCCATAATTACTGGGGCACAGTTTCAGTGGCACAAAAATGTTTTGTCTAGCACAACTAACTTGTTCCTTGGTTATTCAAGTAGTGGTGGTGATTTTGAAGACAAAGATCATGTACTTTAATTAATTCTGTGTAATGTGAAGAATATTTTGAATATGGACACCATGGTGTGGTGCACCCATCCCACTGCTCCTTGGGACCACTCTACAACCTCAGGAATCCTGTTAGGCTTGGCCTTTGTGTAAACCATTCGGTAGTGAAGCATCCCTTGATTGTACCAGGAATTCTTACACGACTAAGGTAGGAGAGGGCAAAATCAGTCATCCCCTGCCAGCCTGCAACATCTAAAGAGGGAGAAAAGGATATTAGCCTGTGAATTGGAAGGGTTGAATAAGAGGCCTTTAAACTAGGTTTGAAGGGGGGAGGGGATAAGTCATGAGCCTGGAGGCAGTATGCCAGTGTTGGGGCTGAAATCAATAGCCCAGCTGAAGTGCATCTATACCAATGCACACAACAGGGGTAACAAACAAAAGGAGCTGGAAGCCACTGTGCAGCAGGAAAGCTATGACACAGTGACCATTACAGAAACATGGTGAAATGACTGCATAACTGGAGTGCAGTGGATGGTCAGGAGCTCTTCAGAAGGGACAAGTGAGGAAAGAGAGGCAGTGAAGGAGCTCTCTTCATTAAGGGAGTGTTTTGACTGTACAGAGCTCAAGAATAGTGATGATAAGGTTGAGTGCCTATGGGTAAGAGTCAGGGAAAGGCTAACAAGGCGTTCTGGTGGGACTGTTACAGACCATCCAACCAGGATGAAGAGGCAGATGATGTATTCTGTAAGTCCCTGGCTGACGTTTCATGATCACCAGACCTTGTTCTTGAGGGAGATGTTAACTTGACGGTTGTCTGCTGAAAACAGAGCAGAGAGGAAGCAGTTTAGGAGGTTCCTGGAGCTTGTGGAAGATAATTTCCTGTTGCAGCTGGTAAGTGAGGCTACCGGGATAGTTCCCTGGTAAACTTACTGTTTATGAAGAGAGAAGGGCTGGTGGGAGATGTCGTGGTCAGAAGCCATCTTGGGCATAGTGATCACAAAATTATATAGAGTTTTTGACATACTTTAAGAAGGAACTCTTAAAAGATGCAGGAGTAGGATGTCCCTATGTGCTGAAAGATGAGCTGTCAGGGAAGAAGACTGGCCTGGCTGAACAGAGAGTTTTGCTGGAACTCAGGGAAAAAAGAGGGATTATGAGCTTTGGAAGAAAGAGCAGGCAACTCAGGAAGAATACAAGGATGTTGTTAGGTCATGTAGAGAGAAAATCAGAAAGCCAAAAGCTCAGCTAGAACTCAATCTAGCCACTGCTGTAAAAGATAATAATAAGTATTTTCATAAATAGATCAGCAACAAAAGGAGGTCCAAGGAAAATCTCCATCCTTTATTGAACATGTGGGGCAACACTGTCACCAAGGATGAGGAAAAGTCTGAGGTACTTAATGCCTACTTCACCTCAGTCTTTAACAGCAACACCAGTTATCCTCATGGAAACCAGTCCTTGAGCTAGTAGGCAGGGATAGGGAGCAAAATAAACCTCACGTAATACAGGAGGAAGTAGTTAGTGACTTCCTGAGCCATTTGGACCAGTCTATGGGACCAGATGGGATTCATCCAGGGATACTGAGGGAGCTAGTGGAAGAGCTAGCCAAGCTGCTCTCCATCATTTATCATCAGTCCTGGCTAACTGGACAGGTCCCAGATGACCGGAGATTAGCCAGTGTGGTAGACATCCCAGGAAGCGCTGGAAGC
Source organism: Myiotriccus ornatus (assembly GCA_036023395.1). Lineage (NCBI taxonomy): Eukaryota > Metazoa > Chordata > Aves > Passeriformes > Tyrannidae > Myiotriccus > Myiotriccus ornatus. The sequence continues at coordinate 3,119,081 of JAYRBT010000093.1, forward strand.
AGGATCCGGGGAACTAAAGGCTGTCAACCTGACCTTGGTGCCTGGGAAGGTTATAGAACAGATTCTCTTGACTGATCAGATGGTACATACAGAGCAGTCAAGGCATCAGGCCTAGCCAGCATGGGTTTAGGAAAGGCTGGTCCTGCTTGACCAACTTGATCTTCTTTTATGACCAGGTTACCCATCTAGTGAATCAGTGAAAGTTGTGAATATTGTCTACCTGGACCTTAGTAAAGCCTTTAATAATGTCTCCCACAACATTCTCCTTGGAGAAGCTGACAGCCCACAGTCTGGACAGGTGAAAATCCCCCTAATCCTCAAGGCTCAACCCTCTAGCCTTTGAAATATGCCAAGGCACCTAACATGAGTATTTCACGGAACTCAAGGGGAATTTTCACTTTTGTACATACTTCTTTGTGTCTGTGTGCATGCATGTGAGAATTGACTTAAACAGCAGAAAACCTTCTCTCCAAAAACCCAAACTGTGAGAGACTGCTCTTTTGCTGAAGCACCAACATCGCCTGTGTAAAGGCAATAAGGACTCTTGGCACAGGGTGGCAGCCTCTCTATTCCTAGACAACACTGGCCTAACTCACCCAAAGATGTTGACAATGTCCAGGAGAGAAAGTATCTACCATTGCAGTCACTATAACTTGGTCCCATGAAGCAAGCTCTCTCTGCAGGTCCAACTCTTGCACTAACACCAAGTTCTAACATCACTCTCTCTCTTTACAGACATCTCCTAAAAGGCACATCGCAAGTTCAGGACATAGATTAGATCTCATAAGTACACAGCAAGAAGATAAAAATATTTTGCTGGAGAAATATTTAAGATGTTTGCTTAACAGGCCTACTAAACTACTTTTTGGAAGGAACCAGAGCTGTAATACAGTGAATATACAATAAAGGCAAATTTGGTGAGCAAAGTAATCCAAGTTCTACCAGAGAGAAAGAAAATTAAATCCCCACAAATTATATTTGTTTGCTTAACTGGTTCATGAGGCTTCATAACAGGCTTTCAACATTGTTAGGCCACTTGTTGAACAGATTCTTTTTCTTAATGAAATCTTATTTAATATAATGTGATAAACTGCTAGCTGAACAAAATTCAGTGGTGAACACAGGGGAGCTTGAGACTGCTCCCCCATAATTTGTGCTATGAGATGGAAAGGATGATGCAAAAGCCTTTATGTTCCTCTACAGTATTTTTGTCCTTCACTCCATATGAACAAAGTCAAAATACTGTTGGAATGATACAGCTTTTCTGATATTTGGTTTTAATATATAGTTTTAATTAAACTTTTAATTAGTTGTTTTAATTAATCATAAGTTGTGTTAGGCTTCATATCACTTTTAGCCAGCATACAGTAAAAAATTGTTATAAGCTACTTTTGTCAGAACATAGTTTGGGAAACGTATTAAAACTGTTAAGCTTTGTTAAACTTTGATATGCTTCAATGAACAAAACCTGAGAGAGAAAGATTTATTTTTGGACATCTGGAATGAACTACGAAGGACATTTTGCAGAAACCAGCAGATAAAGAAAAGAATTAACAAGAGATTCAGTATATCTGCAGGAAGGCCCCTACCAGAGGAAAAAAAATACAAAAAAGACTGAAGATGTAGACTTAATTAGCATAGAAAGTGAGAAATTAATAACCAACAGAGGGTAGAATAGTAACTAATGAAAGAGAATTATGTAATTTAGAACCAATGAATAATAATAATTTGTTTGTTAAAAATGTAAAAATAGGTGAAAAAGTAATGTACTGGTGTCTGCATGGAGACAGGATTTTTGTTGGTCACATACACACCCTATGCTGTAAACAAACTAACGTCTCGCTTTCTAACACTAAAACGACAGTGTTAGAGGGTTCTATTATTCCTGACAGTTTTGGGGGTATTGGGTAAGAGCTTTTGGTACTCCACTGGGACAAAGCTTTTGACTTGGAAAAGTGGGGATACCGCAGTGGAAAGCGAGGAAGAGAGAAAGAATGCATGCTCAAGGAATCCAGCAGGGGACAGTAGATAATCATTTTCCATCCACTAACTTGGCAGAATCTTAAAAATTAAGTTTAAAGGAAGTTACTGATCTGTTATTAGAGATCACATATATGTGGAATGAAAGCCTATTCCAAAGGCAATTATGCTATTAAAATTATATTAGATAAAGCACAAGGGGGAGGCCTCTCCAGCTGACCCCTAGACACTGAGAAATGAACTGGTGATTTTTGTGGTGGACACAGGCCAGTTTATTTTGTTCTCAATATATGTGTAAGGGCTCTGAGCCAAAATATCGTAAATGCCACTGTGCAACCAGGAAAAGCAAAACTTTGCCATTTTTTCCAACCTTTAAAAATTCCAGATAGGTAAACAGTGGTTAACACATCAATTTCTACATATGCCTGAATGTCCAATGGTTTTGTTAGGAAGAGATAGTATTTGAAAATGAACAAATACAAGTATCTAATTTTTTATAGTGAAATGCTGTTGGACCAGGATTTTATGTTGTTACAACCAAACACAACAAAGGAAATCCCAGAAGAGGTGGGAAAAGCTGTTACTCCATTGGTGTGGGCCTCTGGAATTCTGGGAAGATCAAAAGCAGCAGAGCCAGTTAGAATAGGGCTGAAACCAGATGTCAGACTGGTATGGCTGATACAATATCCTTTGGAATTAGAAGCTAGACAAAAAAATCATAGTACCTCAAGTAGTGATGAGACAAATAGCAGAAGATAAGCACGCTGAAATACACTGGGAAACAGAAGCTATTATAAATAGCTTGAATTATCAAGTATTTGGTGTAAAAATGACAAGAGTTATCCAAAGCAAAATATCCAATAGCAAAAGGGGGGGGCAAGGAAAACCTCCACTCTATGTTGGACATGAAGGGGAACATACTCACCAAAGATGAGGAAAAGACTGAGGTATTTAACACCTTCTTTGCTTCAGTTTTCAACACTAAGTCAGGTTGTCCTCATGACAACTAGCTTCTGGAACTGGCAGACAGAGACAGGAAGCCGCACAGTCCCCCATAATCCAGGAGGAAACAGCAACCTGCTGAGCCACCTGAATGCTCACAAGTCCATGGGACCAGATGGGATCCATCCTAGGGTGATGAGGGAGCTGGCAGAAGAGCTCGCCAAGCTGCTCTCCATCTTTTACCAACAGTCCTGGTTCACTGGACTGGGACCCGCACCTGGGGAGGTCCCAGATGATGGGAAGTTGGCGAATGTCACACCGATCCACAAAAAGGACTGCAAGGAGGACCCGGGAAACTACAGGCCTGTCAGCCTGACCTCAGTGCCTGGCAAGGTTATGGA
>JAYRBT010000093.1:3132842-3148783 GCA_036023395.1 Myiotriccus ornatus
ACCCACTGTTCCCGATCCTCGCCGGAAGAGAAGAGAGCGAGGTCTCTAATCTCCAACTTATTTATACTCTGGTTTACATAAAAATCGTATGGAATACTGGGTACTTGACCACTTCCTTGGTTACAAACTGGTCACTAGGAAGGCCTAGACTAAAACCATCACAATTTGCAACATATAAAGTGTACATGTCAAAAAGAAAGAAAATTTTCTGGGTAAGGCAACTGTCTTAGCTGAAGTCTTAGTCTTAGCAGAACTGTATATCATCTGTCTATCTATATATGTCATTAATTAGTTTAATTTAAACTGGTGAAACAAATGTACCACTCAATACTAAGAACCGTGCATTTTTAAAAAAAAAATATTTTCTAACGCTTTTGAAGACTCTGACTTAAAGCCTCAGATTTCTCTAGTTATTTAGGTCAAATAAAAGTCTTTGGTTTGGTTTGGCTTGCTTATTTTTTGAAAAAAATGTTACTTTATTGCTGATGATATTTAGGTCATTGTCTATAGGTATTTATATTTCAAAAGACACTTAATTTTTTGTCTAACTCCTCTACCATCTCTTCTCCCATCATGCAAAATATAAAATACAGCAAGAATGGTATTATTTTGAAATACATACCAGGCATTTTTGAAGGCAGTGTTGGAAGATGGCCTTAGGCTCAAACGCTGAGCATGATTTTGTCCTTCTAGCCTAGAACTACATTTTTAACACCACTTGCATATCATTTTGCCTTGTTCTTTCTCTACGTTTCTTCAGTCTGAATTATTATGGATTTGCATTTCCTTTTTTCATCAGACTTGTGTTTCAGATGGCAGAGTTCTTGTCTGTAATACCATTTTTAAGTACACCCTCAAATGTTGTTTTTTTGCTTGATTTTATCTGCACACTAACAAATGAACATAGGCATCCCAGTAAGCAAATTCAAGTCTTGTCTTGATATACAGTATCTCAGGTAACGAGTTCTCCCCAGCCTGTTGTAAGAAGTTTCATATTATATGGACAAACACATACTCTTTAACTCTTCTCTTCCACAGTTAAAATACTTTTACCTGAAACTTTCTAGTTGAAATTCAGTGGGAGTCAAGAAATCTGGTATAGAATGTTGTAGCCACAACAGTAAAGAGCTTTGAAATGTTACAAGTACTGAAACTGTGTCTTATGATGTGAAGCTTCAGGCAACCTCAGCTGTAGATGGTACTACTACAAGTCCTGTTTTCACCCACAGCTATACAGTAATGAGTACATTTGTTCTTGCATTTTATACCAGTAATTATGTTCCTGCTCTTCTAATTTGACTAAACATAGCACCAGTTGCAAGTTAGCTCCACAAAATGTTTCATTACCTTAATGTAGTTTTGAGCACTTTTATTCAGCTACTGGGTTTTTTGGCTGTAATGATAACAGTACGGATTCAGCCATTAATCTGGGATGCTCCAAAATGTATTCCTGAAGTAAGAGAACCGTCCTAATGGCAAAGTACTGGGAAGAGTCTAGGTTGCACTGTCATGAACAGCTGAGTCAATTTACTGGAGATTTATTTCCCTTCATTTCATGTAAATCTTTGTCTCTAATATGTTAACTGTATTGCTAGACTTCTGCTAATGTTCCTTAGCTATTTCTTTGATTGTTGTTGTTGATACCTGACACAGTTCCTCTAATAACCTGTATGGGAAGGTCTAATGCAGCTCCTGGGAATAAAGAAAAAGCAAAGTCACACAGATCAGCACTGGTGTATCATAAGCCATGTGCAGCAATTCAAACCTTGTAGTCAGACCATATCCAGTCTACACACAATGGTGGAAAATCCAGCAAGATATTCTTACAGGAGAGAAGAAGAAGGCTGACCTTACTAGAGGACCAAGTATCAAGATTGGGCAGTACTTCTGATGTTAGCCGATGTTTTTTCCCTTCAGATAGGGAAAGGATAGGAGATAACGGCTTTAAACCGAAAGACCGTAGATTTAGATTAGATACTGGGAAGAAATTCTTCACTATGAGGGTGGTGAGGCACAGGAGCAGGTTGCCCAGAGAAGCTGTGGATGCCTCATCCCTGGAAGTGTTTAAGTGTTCAAGGAATAAAATGATCTTTCAGGTCCTTTCCAACCCAAGACATTCTATGAATCTGTGAATCAGATCTGCACCACTGAATATACTGCTTTTTTATTTTCGAGATCTAGTTTAAATTGCAGTAATATTAGTGCTAAATTTTAATATTAATTCAGAAATTTTATAAAGTTTCATTTTTATTCTAAACTTGTCTGGCATCTTCAGTATTTCCCTGTTTCATACATATAAATATTGACAAGTCTGTATTTGATTCATTTCAAACTACTCTTTCCTATTTTATACCTATTTATATTTATGATTGACTACTAATAGTCATGTTGGCCTTTAAAGTTATTTTTAATGATTGACTCAAGTAGTTTTATATCATTACAAAATCCCAAGTTCATAAACCATTAGATCAATGGCAAAACCTTAAAATGCTTCTACTGCTTCTCAGCATTTTCTTTAGGACAGGTTTTGGTGTTTCCTTCAGTATCTCTCAGGGTTAGTGGGACAACTGTAGCTCTTTCCCCTTTCAGTCCTTCTGAAATCTCTTTTATATGAGTCTTGCTTTTGGGTCTTTGCCTATCTTTTAGGGAAATGTCATGATTCACTCTGGAACCTGTATCTTCTAGTAACTCCTGTGTCTCTACAGGTATTAAGTTTCTTTATTTCCTTCCTTTGCATGCACAGTAGCCACTGAGTTGAAAGTCTTTTTAGAACCTAATGTCATTTATTTTAAAATTAGAAACAAAAAGAAATATTTTTTTAAAAAAACCCTGTAGATACTTTCCATATTCATCTTCAGTTGCCATCTCATCCTCTAATTCTGCTTGGCTCCTTAGCTATCTTAATTCTTTTTACCGTTACAAAGGGTAACAGTTTTACTCTTTTTCAGTATTCTGTATTTTTACCCTTTGACAAAAAGCATCTCTGTATGTTCATCTAGATGTTAAGAATCTTGGGCATTCAGAGTGAATCTTCTTGGCAGTGTTCCCTGACAACTTTCACATCTCTGTTGAAGCATCATCAATGGTGTCCCTTTTTCAATTCCTTGTAGTTCTTTCAGGTGTCTCCTGTTGTCCCAATATAACTTATATGAGGAAGTGACTATGTACACCATAAATGAGAATTCTGAATACTGCAATACCCAGAATATTTACTGATCCTTATGGTCAATACACTTAACGTATTTCTTTCAACTACCACTGAACAAATTTAGAGAAATTAATTTTTTTCCTGTCTCTTAAACTTTTACTTATTCATAGGTCATCTCTGCTTAAAATCATTTCCCCTCCCAACAGCCTTCTTGTTTTGTAAGGTCTCAATATCCCAAAGAGATAAAAGTATTTTTCTAGGGTTTTTTTGCCTTAACAGTGCTCACATTTAGAATTACCTCCTGATTCTGCAAGGGGCACTGGGGTCCTGCAACACAATAAGCAATTTCAGTTTGGGTTGAGATGAGAGATTGTGGAGGACTCGTGAGGTTTCCTTCATTTCCTAGCACTGGCATTAGGAGTAGTGGAAAAGGAAAAAGTTGATTGGAGAATCATTTGGAACTTGCATGTAAATAAATATATAATCTAAACCACAGTGTCTTTTCTGTTCTTTCATCAAAATGTCAAACTCCTTTAATTATAATTTCTTACAAATGGCTTCTTTGGTTCCCTTCTATTCAGGAATTAGCAGTAAAGTATAAATAAAAATTAATAAAGTCATTATTAGTACTAAAATCCATGTAAACTCTTATTATGACTCTTTCTGGTTTTGAACACATGAACATAATCTGACATTATACTAGCCCTGGACCTACCTTGTTTATCTATCCATCTGCATTTCCCAAGGAACTTAATTGCTGCTTTTTTCCTAAAAATATTTTCTCTTTCCTGGAGGCTGCTGAAGGTTTCCTGAGACATTAATTAGCATTCTAAATTAATATTTGCCCTCACTTTTACAAAATTTCTGTTCTAGGAGAACCTTTGTCTACATTTCTACTCCTTGCTGTTGTTACAATCCGAATTTCTTGGAGCAGGAGTGAATTTAGTGGCTATATTACACTGCTTCGACAAACTATAAATCTGGTTGTACATAGCTGTCTCATTTTTCCTATGAGTCATATTCTTTAAGCTGTTTTCCTGTCTAAGGACATAAGAAGCTATCTGGTATGAAGTTAAAAGATACCTTGGTTCTTAATTTTAACTGAAAGTTTGGGTGCCTTGTTTGTCTGTAAATTCAGCCTTCTTTTTATAACTGCTGTCACATGAAAGGTGGGAGTTTTTATTTTTGCTCGTCGGTCCCTCAGGAAAGTTGAGATGCTGGTGTCCAACAGTCTGTCAGCATCTCTTAAGGAGACCCTTCACTAACAGATTCACAAGATTGGAGGGTACCTCGACCTCCGTTGTTAGGGGGAACTCAACAAAGCCAAGACCCCACAGCAGGTCCTGCCAAGGTGTTTTCTGCTGCTGGCAACTGCAAGGACTCACTTGAACATTTTACAGTGTAACACTTTTTATTAATACAAATTGTGACAGATTAATAAGGTTGGAAGGTTGTCGGTGATAGTGTCTACTGCAAAAATATGTTTTAAAGCAATCTACTGATACATATATTAAGCAAGCACAGGCTCTGATACAAAGCAATCTAACTAATATGCTCTGGGGTAAGCACAAACAAAAGCTCTAGTCCTAAGAGCAGCATTTAATGTACATAGAGTATATTTCTCACCCAAGGTGTCCCTCTTGGGGAGGAGAAGGTGGACTCAGCGTGTGTACTGATCTCAGCAATTTTGGTGGAGGTCTTCTTCCACTTTCCCCCTATTTCCAACTTAAATTTATACTATTTTCGTTATGTTTGGGTGGGAGTTTGAGTGGCTGTAGTCATAAATACCATTTATTTCTGAGGTGAGGTAGGTGGCTGTGGTTTAGCACCTGAGGAGGGCATTTGACATGGTTTTTGGCTTCAGCAGCTGAATATCTTGATGATCCCTTATCAGACAGGTACAGTATGGTCTCAGTATCACAGTGTTCTCCTATTGGGCTGGGATTAAATGGAGGGGGGCCGTGGAGTCTCCCCTTTGTCCCACACTCTGGTCTGTTTCTCTGAGCAGATGTTTATCATTGTACAGGGGAGCATGTCGACCTCAATCCATCCAGAGAGTTGCAGCTGCTTTTCACCTTAACATCCTGAATCCCTTCGAGGTTTAATTCTATCCATCATCCCATAACTGTCTATAAGTTACCCAAATAAAAGAATGGTTGGCTGTTTCTGTCCATATTTTTTTTCAATTTGGCTGTTTCCATACTTTTTTTTTCAATTTTCTGATAGCACTGAGAATCAAAAAGATTTCTCTTACTGTGTAACTATGCTCAAATTGAAAGTACCCTAATGAAGTTTTTGCTCTGATGTAGCCTTTTAACTGCAATCTTATTTGACTACCACCTTCTAGGCTCTGAGAACCTTTCAAGCCACAGTGGCCCCTCGTAAGAGTCCTAGAGTAATAATATTTTAATCACAGCCCCAAAGTTCTGATATTTGTCTCTGACACTCCAGAACTGTTATCATCTCTTCATCTTTTATCTCCAAAGTCCTCCTCCTACACATCTTTTTAGCTGTCATTACCGGTTTATTCGCTACTGCGGGCTTCTCTTTCTTTTCCTACTTTTTAAAAAATATTATTTTATTTTATTTTATTTTACTTTTATTTTATTCTGGCTCCCAGAACAATGGCCATCTTGTCAGGACTTACTGATGCCATTGACATATTGCCCACTCCCATAGCCACAGAACCTATGCTTGAGCAGTTTCCTCAGTTTACCTTGTTACTCTTCTGCTCTCCTCATTCTTTATGTCTTTCAGAGCTGCTGATCCTGCATGCTGGATAAACAACAAGATCGTCTGCTACTTGGTTTGCATCCGTTATCCATCTCCCTTGTGACTGCATTAATCTAAACATAAAACACATTTGGGAAAGGAGTCAGGAAGGAAAAAACTGTTTCTACCAATGAAGTCCTTGTGACCCCCACATTCACTGATGTCCTGGGACCGTAGTGGTCCCTACTGTTACCACACAACCAGTGAATTTGGGAGGATAAAGGGAGAAATAGCTCTGAGGCTATATTCTTCCCCCAGAGACTAAGGAAAGCAAATTATAACCCTATTCCTTTTCTTAGTGCTCAGACAAGTAACAGAAATGCATGCTGTCTCTCCCAGCTCTGATAAGAGTGTGGTGAATTTGCCAGCAGTGGCAGAAGGCAGGGCCTTTAGATCTGAGATGTGCCGCTTTGACTATTACTAAGGTAAGGCAGTGTGGCATACCAGTGGGAAATGCTTCTGGTGCACAGGTTTCCCAAGGAGAAACACCCACCAGCAGGTGCCAGCAGTGTGTGCTGTGCAGTACAAACAGCACAGATGCAAGGAGGCTTTCATCCAAGTGCCCCGTCTTGCAATCCTACCTCCTAATACAATGCAGAATGAACCCCTTAGTCACTGCTCTACTTTGTTTACTGCACAACAGGGACACTGTCTTCCACAGGCACACTATCTATCACCTTGTCCTTTCCACACCGGTGAGGTGTTTGAAAGCTGGCGGAAGAGGAGAGGCTCTCTCTTTTCACGAACTCTGATGACGAGGGAGCTCAGCCTCCTTCTTTGCTTCTTAGTGAACACATCTTGTAGATGGAGAGGGAGAACTTCAGAGCAGGTCCACTCCTCACTCCAAACATAATCTCTCATCCTTGGGTCCTCCATATCTAGAGAGCTTCACTAGAAATATGCCAAGATGTAAGGCAGATTTAAAGGTCAATGAAACCGCTTCCTCAGCTGCTACAGGACATTCAGAAGTGAGCTAACCCCAGTGCAGATTATGCTGGAGCAAGAGCCACCTGTCAGGAGTTTAGACAGCATCAAGTGTTAGATGAATAAGCCTCTAGTGGTATGTGGGGATAAGAAAAGACAGTGCTCATCCTCCTCTCTGGTTAAAGAGAAGACAAGACCTCTTAAGTGTTGCCTGCATCCACTCTCACACATTCAGCATGGTTGCCTTCTGGGAATCCGGTAATTATTCACAAAAACTTAGTGTTAATTCTTTCTTGAACTTTGCATTGTAGTTTAGAGCAGGTATATTGGAAACAACATTGTAAATAAGCACGCCCAAGATGCCAGCTTTTATTTTCATAATGGAACTGCAATTAAATGTGAATATACTGTCCAGTGTAATCCCAGAGAAGTTCATGTACTTAGTAAAACTACAGTCCTTGTTTTAAGACCATAAGCAGTAACTGTAAGTACTTACAATTCTTTTATTTTTTTAAAATGAAAAATAATTGGTACACAACTGCTTTATGATTTGAATTGCTTTAAAGTGTTTACAATTTGATTTTTTAACTATTTTTCTTCTGTGGACCTTCATCATCCTTTCTGTATTTGGGATATTTTCTCTTTGCCTTCTGGCATTTGAGTCAGCTTTTTATTGTTTCAGAATTTCCCTATTATTTATGTTTTTCTGTCTCCATGTGGATAGCTTTTGATCTGAGAAAGGAGAACATTTACTGACTCATTAAATGACAGAGGTTGGAAATTAAGGTTTTCATCATGTCTCTGCAGTTATACTTTTTTCCTAATACACTAGTGAAAAAGAGTTATTTATGTGTCTGAAACATTGCAGCATTGTGCTGCTCATAAAAGTGGAGAAAAAAAGACTTTTTTTTTTTTAACTGAGATGGAGATATTTCACTTATAAACTATTTCTATATCAGGCTTCTCACGAAATTAAAAGTTCTGATGTAGATTTAAATGCAGCAGGCAAAGTCTTAAAATACAATAGTAAATTCATTTTGCTTTGCTTGATTAAAAATCCATATTATCCTGACAGAACGCACATGTGGAAATAGGTAATTAAATATGTAACTACTAGTGCCTCCATCTGTAAATTAGGCAATGTGAAATGTAGGTGTCTAGTCTGATAAACTGCAATAGACAACAGTAAGATGAAAATGGTTCCCAGTGATTACCTAGATTCCTGGAAAGCAAAAACTGTCCTGCTGGAGACCAACTGTATTTTCCAACAACATTGCAATATTTTTCCTTCAGGTGGTGTCTATGTTTGCTATCTCTAATTTAGGCAAAATATTTTAAAACTACTCACTATACTTCCGGTGGAAAAGACATTAAAAATAATAAGTATTTCCCTTGTGCGTAATATCATCTAATACAGTTTTGACCGTGCTTTCATTTTTTTCATTAATAGCTTCAATAAGAAACTCATAGCAAATACAATGTTTATATGTTTGATTTGTTCAGTTGGTTTTACCATATATTTTCTGATTTTTCAAAGTCCATAAATGCATTTGTTAAATTGCATTACAGATTGCAATTCTGATTGCCAAGAAGAAGTAAAAAACTTCAAAGGCAGGCTAGAATTACCTTAAATGATAAACATTTTTTCAGAATTAATAAATGCATATTAATTTGTGGCCAGCTTCTTGAGAGCCAAGTTCAATAAAAGTGCCGTCTGGTGCACAGAATCCTGCACAAGCCCAAATAAAACTGATTTTTGAGAGTTTGTGAAGGCATCTACAGTGCAGAAGCCAGATGACAATTTAATGTTCATCAACAAACACATTTTCAGAGCTGTGAGTGCAAGTGTTTTCTGGGTATGCTTTTACATTTCAACTTCTTAAATGACAGATGCAAGCAGTAGTATTTTGTTATCTAATTACCTGCATACACATGCAAACTTCTAAAGAAATGGATGGAGCATACACATTTGATTATTGTATTTTTGAACGAGTATTGAAAATCTCAGGCTGGATGTCTAACAACTCATATTTGCATATACTTTATTTGCATGTGCAATTATTTGCAAGTGTAAACTCCCAAACTCAAGCCACATTGAGAGCTGAACCTGAAAAATGTTAAATCCTAGAGATTAAGTCTGAAAAATTAAGCCTCTGTTGAGCAACAGAACTTTCATTTGGGCAATGGGAATGTAACATTTTTTTGCACTGCCATCCTTTGAGGAGAACTTCTCATGGGAAATGGGAGACTCTGTAGCCCATTATTATTCCCATTAGCTGTTTGTTAGCTGGTGATTATGTGTAAAGTTCACTGAAATTAATTTTTTATGTATTTCACACTTCTAAATGTTAAAATGGTTTTGTATTTCGTATTTCTATTGTAAACATTGAAAAGTATGAGTGTTCTTACGACAAGAGAAATTTTTTGCTCAGCATGAAACCAACCCTAGTCCTTTCAATCTTTAGCAATATCACACCACAATAAATTTATTTCCCCTGCTTGCGTGAGAAATTGTAATCTGAATCTCCTATTACTCACTGTTATGGTTTAGATTTTCCAGTTTAATTTTTTTATGTCATCACGTGGTTTTTGTGATTGTGGGGGGAAACCTCCCCTCTTTTCCCCCATGCAGGGCTAGGGGGGGAGTTGAAGTTGGGGAGAGATGAATTTTCCCACGAGAGATACTGTGAGAGTTTACGAGGGATAAAAGCGGCTGGTGGGAGAGGAACTGTCTCTCTTTGTCCTGGGGCTGCAGCTCAGAGGGGCCAGCCTGCCCGCTGTAGCTGTGGGGACCTGTTTTCTGCTCCCACCTGGCTGCCGGGGCCGCCACCCTTGTGGCCACTTGTGCAGCCGCAACTCTGCCCAGTCTATATCATGATCGTGTGACCATCACACTAGGACTGTGTGGCGCTCTGGGTGACAGCGTTTTTCTGTTATTGTTTGGTTGTTGTTTTGTTCTGGTTTTTTCTCTCTTTTTAGTAAAATTGTTATTAATTTTCATATTCCTCATAATACCTCACAATTTAAAATGCCTCATAATTTATAAAAAACTCATAATTTAGGGGGAGGGGTTTCTATTCCACTAGAGATCTCACCTCCTGGGACATATTGTCAATAAACCAAGACACCCACCCACTAAGATTAGGTATGACTCTTGTGATTTTCCCACCAAGCAAAAATTTTCAGGAAGCTGATCACTGTCATGTAAGTGGCCTACAAGTGATTGAGATCACACCTTTGTTAAATCTGTGTAGTCCAAAATGCAAAATGTGCACTTCATTTTGCATGTTCAGTCCTGGGTATGTGCATTCTCATCTGAGCTTGTTTCATAACTGCAGTCAAAGACTTTCTAACATGTTAACCTAGAACTTTGTCATATAGAATCAAGAAGAATAGGTATACCTACTAATATGCAGCATCTGTTCTCCTTGAGGTGTTAATACAACTGCAGCTTACCCTCCTTTGTACTCATTACCGATCAGAAAAGTCTCGTCGTCAGGCAGGGTTAACTCCTTGTCTTGTACAAGAAGGCACTAATAAAAGACAAAACAAAAGTAGATGTGCTAAGGCAACAGGCGTAATTACTGGTTTGTCTCATATACAATTAAGAGAGCAGTGTTTTTACATCTGTGAATACATCTGAAACAGACTCTGTCTGAAAATGAAGATGAAAAACCTTTTAGCTGCTTGCTGAACAATTTTATGCACTAGGGAACACTCTGAAGCCCCAAAAAAGCAGTACTTGAGCATTGTTGAAAGTTTCTGGCCTGTTCGTATCTATTGAATTGTGAAGCATCACGGACCTGGGCTGATGCACTGTGGGTGAATCACTGGGGTGCGTTGCAGTGGCAGTTACTCTGGAGAGTGATTCGATGCTTTTATAAGGTAATGGACATTTTTCTGATCGATCTTAAGTATTTGAACAGCACACACAAACATAAAACTGTTTCCTGCTTCAAAACTTCAGCATTTCAAAATTTTTGTTGTCTTTCTGAGTCAATGTGGTATCTCTGTATATCTGTTTGTAACACTCTCTGTTTATCTCTGTTTATCCTTGTGTATCTCTGTATCACTGATGCATTGCAAATTTAAAAAAAAACAAACGCAATAAATCTTTTTTTCCTGTATTTTGTTATAATCTGTTTACAATAAAAGTGGAGAACATGCAAAGAGGATTTTCATATTGCTGAAGTTTCTGCTGCATGAAATGCAGCCAGGCAGTAGTGCAAATGAGCAGTTTCAGGTGTATAGCGTCTTCACTAGAAGGTTGCAAGAAGATGCCAAAGCATTTCACTTATTCGTGTGGTCCTGGGGAGACAACACTGAAGATGTGGGGCTAGTCCAAGAAGAGAAGAGGAGTTGTCCATCTAATCTGGCAACACCCTCATTTTTCAATTCAGGTAAACTAATTTTCTGCAGAACTTTGTGTTCTTCTTACTTGCAAAACTATTAAAAGCAAATTTACTACTTACACAGTAGCAGAGTTAAGTATTCCCAATCCTTGTCTGCTACTTTGCAGAATAGCATTTTTACTTTGATCAGATAATTTAAGAAATCCCCGTTGTCTGAAGAGTTATGATCAGAGAACTTAAGCTGGAAAAGGGGACATTTAGAAAAAGTAGAGTAGCTGAAAAAAAGATAGTTTAAAATATCAAACAAGAAGAAAAGAAGTATACCGTGTAAGATGATTTGCTTGACATAATGATCTGAATTTATGTAATCTGTAATAGGAATATTTTCAATCAGAAAAAAAATGTTCATTTTGAAATGAAGAACAATACAGATACATTTTTTCCACTAAATGTGTGGAATTATACCCATGTATGTGTATATTTATGGGTACACAGAGGAAACCCAGAGATAAGGGGGTTCACCTCTGTTTCCCTTCTTTAGGCATCCTTTCTGATGGACAAGAACTGGGTTAGCAGAGAAGTAAGGAGCAGAACAGCAGAGCTGTGCTGCGTGAGATATCGGTCCCACACCTTTAACTGGGAAGGACCAACCTAATTGTCTAGACTGCTTATGTCAGGACTTTGTAATTATACAAAAAGCCAAAATAGCTAGCATTTAGGAAACAGGCATCTTCTCAGACCAACCCAGTTTGGTTGTGCTGCATACAAGAGACTTCTTAGTACACAGAATTTGGAAGAAACCTAGAAATTACCGTTTTACTTGAAAGGTTTTCCATACCTTATGGTTTGCATAGGAAAAATTTGTTCTCTCAAGGTTAATACATTACTGTTCTCACTGCTTTTATGCATCTAGTAGTTGCAGGATTATAAACTCTCCCAGTGAGATTTGCTTCCTCTGCCAGTCCCCATGGAGCAGCATAATGGGCATTTTGTTCTTTTGGACCATTGTGTGCAGATGTGGGATATAATAGGGATTCAAGGCTACATATTTGTACCAAGCTCTAGCTCTTTCTTATAGCACAGTAAGCGCTTCCAACAGTATCCCAAAATATGAAATGTGTGTGAGCTGCCTTTATCTCTGATACCCAAATTCCTCTTGTGAGGAATAACCACATTGCAAGTGCTCTCATAGCCCACATGTCCTTTCCATCATTTCACTCTCACTAATCCTTCTAAGCATCTCTCTGCCTTTTTCTTTTAATTATTTTCTGCATGTTATTCAATCTCTTTCATCCACTCTTCTTTTGACTTGTCTGCTTTTTCAGAGCTGTCTTTACCTTTTAATTTCTAGCAAAATCAGAAATTTTGTCAATTTCAGTCCTACAGTCTGTCATACCACATTTTAACTCTGAGTGCAAGATGTAAGTTTAAAATGTCAGAACACTTTAGGGAATACTATGACGAAAAGTAAAAGGGTAAAATCCATCTAAGCAACATTTGCACGTTTCCCTGTTTGCTTATACTAGGTAGATAAAGACATTTTTTTCAAAAAATATTTCCTTTGTTTCTTACTTGCAACAAATGTGCTTTTTCTCCTGTTGATATTTTCTCCATCCTTGAAAGTATCCATGAGAACCGCGAGAAACCCATTAACTGGCAGGAAATTAGGAATTAGGCTTAATGATTTCCCTTTCATCATGAATTCTTTTAATGTGTTTTTCTCAAAGAACCCATGACAACAGCTGATCAAAGCGTTAATTACACATAGAAAAAAATTAATATTTGTCTAATGAAATTAATGTGAACATTTTCAAATAGATCAAAAAAGTTAATGAATGATGGAATGTTGTTAGAAATCATTTGATGTATAATGCATTCCAGAAATGGAGACTACAGTCCATAAAACAAATTGATTTAAAATATTAATTTTTATTTAAAATAAATGTACAAAAAGTTACAAGTCAGGATCACTGGCAACTACTTCAATGTTCACATTTTTGTAGGCTTTGCATTCT
Source organism: Myiotriccus ornatus (assembly GCA_036023395.1). Lineage (NCBI taxonomy): Eukaryota > Metazoa > Chordata > Aves > Passeriformes > Tyrannidae > Myiotriccus > Myiotriccus ornatus. The sequence goes on from JAYRBT010000093.1 coordinate 3,146,054, forward strand.
TGACGAGTACAAGTACTGTTTAGGTATCTAAACTGTGTGCACTGTTTAGATGAGGATGTACAAAGCTATGCCATGATATGAATGCCTCATTATTTGATCTTAAGGCATTTAACAATACACTGACACATACAGAAAACTCATCCAGATGAATTTTAGAAAAACCTGGAAATTAATTTGTACCAGACAGCCAAAGCTGCAAAGCTCTCTGACTATCTGCAGCTCCCGGGATTTGTAAGCCCTTACTGCACATCCAGAATCCTGAGAACCCTGAATGTTTGTTGGGGTCCCATTTCAAAGGCAGCTTCCCAGCAGTGCAGATCATACTTGGCTGGGAGATGCTGGTGTGCCCAGCACCCCTGCTGAGGTGCTGCTGGAAGCCAGGGTCACCTGCAGCCCCAGGAGTGCCAACAAGGGCACCCCAGTGGAATCTCACCTGTATTTCTACACATCTTTGTCAAACCAATAGATTTGTGTTTCCAAAGGTCTCGTGCAGACTTGCACTGTAGTACCCTTTCTGAGACACAGCTTTACAGGACAGCTTCTGTATCAACTTTCAGGAAAGAGCAACTACACTTCTGAATTCAGTGTTTGTGAAGAAAATCTTTGTATGTATGGCAACAAAAACATCTGTTGATCAGTCATGTCATCTTCAGTAAGACAAAAAATAAGTACAGGACACAGGGGCAATCTTTTTTGTTGCTTTTTCTTTCCTTGTGCTGCAGTATGGATTGGATTTATATTCTTTAACACTGTACTTTTAAGGGCTTTAAGGATGTAGCATCTTTCTGATGTTTTGGGTTAGTGGTAACACTACCCCAGGTTTAATACCAGTGACCTAAAACATCTGAGATGGAAGATACTATAGACTAGCATCTTTTCTCTCTGAAAAAATCCCTTGGCAGGTTGTTCAGCTGGTCTGAAAACTGTTTAGGAAAAAACACAGTAACAATAAATAAAGATAATGTTTTTTATCACTGATCACGAAGGCTGGGGATGCTGAAGTACACTTAGTCTGTCATGATTCTCATCTCCTAATCTCCAAATCCTGTTTCCAAGACAAACATGTTTCTAAACACAAAGAACAAAACATTTTGTAAGATTCGTACTCCCTGTGATATGCATAATTTTTAGTTTTAAATTAAGAAAGACTTATCAATTAGTTTACCAAAAAAAGAAGCAGAGATGGATATAAGGTCCATATTCTTCACTTTTAATCCAAGTTTTACAGTAGGTCTTTCTAGCTTGTTCTTTCTAGTGTATTATTTGTATGTATTTCCAGTGGAAAATGATGGTGTGGAATAAAGCTCATAAAAAAACATTTCCTTTCACTTTGAGCACTGTAATAGTCTGGTGTACATATCCATTTCTTATTTGGTTTCATTAGTTTACAGAAAGCTGACCTGTTTTTTGTTCTGCTATGGTATGAATTCTTAGATCTCCAGGAGACTTTCCAGGGCCATGCCTATCTTAATTAATGTAACACTTACTTCATAGACTTGATAGACTTATTTAATGCAGCCTTTTACAGTCAGGGAGAAAAGGATGACAAAATACAGCCAACTGTTATTTTACCCAAAATTTGATGTCTGTGTCTACTGGGAAAAGGGCTACATTTTGTAAGAAACAGAATATGAGTACATGATACCATAAGAGGAGACTATTCCGTATGTTAGTTAATTCATTGCTACAGAAGTAATTCTGCAACAGGACCCCACATCAACATTTTTCCCACCTGAAACAGCCCTGCAACACTTAACTGAGATTAGCAACAATATACGTAGACAAGGCTGCAGGTTTTCCTTGTTTAATGAAAATGGACTGTTGCATGCTGAGAAAGCCTGCTGTCCACATCCATCATTACCACCACTTTGCAGCTCATGTAATTAGAATTCACATGGGATTGTTTACTGGGCTGCTTCCTTGCACAAACCTAAATAACCTGCCATCCACCGAGATCTCCGGACTGCATGCCTGCCTGGATATGGGCAGTAGGCAGGATGATGCCTGTTTGAACTAAGTCAGAATGACATTTCTCTTAGCTGAATTCAGGTCAACCTGCACTTCAGGGTTAAGCCAAGCTGGGGTACAATAAAAGTTAACAATATTCTGAAGGAATTTCTCGTGAATTTTTCTGTACCTCCTCTCTTGTTGCATCTCTTGAACCCTTCTTAGACCTCTTCAAGCATTCATCTGAATTAATATGTGTTAAATAACATTTTAAAGCAGGAAACATTTTCCTTAGTGAATATGCACAACAGTGCTCACAGTCTTGTTACGTATAGGAAGATAAATATATGGACCACCACTTGACATCAAGTGGTTTGGGACTGCATAAATAAGCCATAAAAATAACAAATCCAGTAATTTACAAATTTTCTAAATAGAATTTTGATCAAATAATAAAGATGTGTTAAAACAATAAATGAGTTAATGAGTAATTTTCTGGCTAGAATACACAAATGTTCTCCATCATCATAGCTTTAGAAATTCACTGTCAGGTAGTTAAAAATATTGTGCCCTCCCTGTTGTACTTTGCACTGAGAGTTAAGGTTACCCCAGCTGTCCTAGCACTGCTTAGGAGTGGTAATGGGGATATGTTGCTTCTTCCTTAACAGCAGAAGAGGCTATTGACTGCCTTTGGTTGTGTCCTGTGTGTCCTTCTGTAGGAAACAGATGAAAAGGGTCACCATATCAGTGGCCTCCACAAGGCTGGAGAAATCAACCATCAAC
>JAYRBT010000093.1:3160578-3177149 GCA_036023395.1 Myiotriccus ornatus
CTTACTGTCCGTGGTTAACCCTCTGCCAGGTGTAAAGTTCCATCTTCAATATCTCAGCTTACAGAGAGCCCAGAGCCCGCTGGGCTCCCCCACAGACCAGAAGATATCACATAGACATAGCAACCTTTAAGCCCAGAACTTTGGAGGAGCTCCAAGGACTGTATGTGCTGTGAAGATGAAGATGAGGAAGAAGGGGGTCCCAAAGACCCCAAATCCAATGCCTGAAGGGGTGTGTCAGGGGGCAGAACTGGGGGCTGGATAGATCTGGGATTGGATGGACCTTATTATAAAATCATAGAACCACTGTCTGGGGCGCACATTGTGTGTATTCAGCTGGGCCTGAGGCCTGATTAAAGGACCTGCTCTATTCATCTTATCTTATACACTAAATTGGCCCGGAGTCTTTTTCTCAGTGGTCTCTTTAGGCAACACTTTTAATATTTGCAGTTTGTGATAGTTCAAGACTATGTGACACCAGGCTGTGAAGGGAAACACAATTGATCTAAATTTACAGTAAATATCTTTTTAAGGGAGGTGGGAGAATGAAAGAGATAAGGAGTGAAGGGAGTGAGCGTGATAAGAGATAAGAAAGAAGGGATTCTTGCCAGGCAGAGGTTTCTACACACCTCTGCAGAGTAGAAGCCCTAGCCAACTGAGATTACTTTTCTGTTAGAATGACAGTGGAATGCTCTCTAGAGATCACTGTGCAGGACTACTTGTAGAGATGCACACCCCAGCTCAGCATCCTGTTTTCTGTAAGCCCAGAACAACTGATTCCAAAAGCAAGTGTATGTTCAATGCAGTCCCACTGCAAGTCTTTGTAGTGCCCTTTCTTCTCTGTAATATGGGATCACATAAGCCATTGTAAGACTTCGCTGGACAGAAATTTTAACCAGCTTTAAACCAGGAGATGGACAGGTATCATGACTCTTGAAACAGAGTGAAAATCCTCATGGTAACTTTAACAGGTTAGAGTCACTGCTTTTTTATTTTAATTTATTTATTTTCATGTACATAAAGTCAAAATAATAACATGTCTTAAGAATCTCTGTCATGATTCATCCAATTGTGCAGTCAGCAGCTGAATTACCAAGAGATAAAAGTTTGCTATTACTTAACTCTTAGGATTCTGTGCCAAGAAAACCTGACATCACTGCCAATGCAGTTAATATTGTAATTCTGTGTGTGGCCAAGGGGAAAATACAAATACTCTCCATTGTGAATAGTGATAAAGTTTAAGTGAAGAAGCAAACAAATGAAAATGTCAGGATTTTCTTTTCAAAGTAAAGTGTGATTTTATGGGTTATGTAACTCAACAAGAAAATAGCCTACTTTTGTTCAAGAAGTAAAACTAAGGACAAAGTTTCAGTGGATGAAACAGAAAAAAACTAAACCAGACATAAACAAATACAATAGCCCAAACCATATATGCTTTTGGAAGGTGAACTAGTTGAATTAGATGAATAGAAGATTATTTTTCTTGAGATAGTCAATACTAGGCACTTGCTGACAACTTCTCATTCAGTTCCAGAGCTCTAACATCCCCATTAACTTTGGCATTTTCTATAAGCACCTGCATAGAAAAACAAACAGTGAAAAACCTAGAAATTAAGATTTTACTGCTAGTATTTTACTGGCTATCTCAAATGTATTTTCATTCCTTTGAGACAGTTTCTGTAATAGATTACCTCACCCATAAAGCCCAGATAGAAAATATTGAACATTACAAATCAGCTTTCTTAGAAGATCAAAAGTTCATGCTACAGTGACTTGCTAAACCTGTAGTCACTACCCATGCTCTATTAACAGCATCATGTTTTACTTGAGGCTGAAACTAAGTTTGACAAGTTAGTTACCTGCTGGCAATTAAACAAGCAGAGCTAGATGAGACCTATCTTCCTGCTAACATACACTTGTCTCTTGCTGGTACCTTTGTATAAGTCTCCATTTGACAGATTGGAACATTCTCTGGAGCAACTTAAAATCTTGACAGATATTCTTTCTCTTCCCCCTCTAAAATTCACATTTCCTTGATTTTTTTCCCCACATACCATACTTGGAGCTTTTCTAACAGTTAAAAATACTTGCACAACAGCCTAATCTTCCTAAGCTTCTGGCACTTCTCTTGTAATCCAATCACATTACACATATTAAAAAGGAAAACCATTAAGTAGAATCAAGCAAATCTTTAGTCATTATCATCATACTGTTTGGTAGGGAGTACAGATGACTTTGCAGAAGGAAGTGCAATGAGATCATACCAGAATCATCTGAAATCATTAATCCTAGCTTCCTTTATGAACCTGCATGTCTGTGTATGGATTTTTATCAGTGCTGAGCCTATTTATATGCTGTGCCTCCAAATGTACTTTGTATTGGATTAAACATTCACCAGGAAACAGCTAATGATCTGGGCAAAAGACTCATCGTGACAGTGGCTGCAGTGAGGAGGTTATTAGGAGAGTGTATTCAGATTTTGACTAGCAAAATGATTCCAATTACAGGTCAAAATGAACAACCCCCCATTTGCATTACATGAAAGATGTGTGTGCATTTTTAAGTTGGGCCAAATCCATATGTGAAGTCCTGTAAACAGAAACTAATGTACCATTTACTATGTACTGAAATAATGTACCATTACAGATATAAAGTCATCAATACAGGACATACAGATCAGATCTTTTGGGTCAGGGATATTACAAGCTACACCCAGGCTAGAGGGTGTATCTTTTGGTACATTTGTATGTTCTGGTAAAATTTTGATTAAATGGTCCTCATGTCTCCTGAAGAGACACTAGTAGAATTCTTGCAAGGTTGGACTACACACTTTACTGTTTATTTTTCATTATTATTGTATGCAGGAATGGAAGACTCTCAAACAAACTAGTCTAAATTTCAAAAACCAAAGTACATTTTTTCAATATAGAACCCTTCTACATTGCACCTTAAGTGCAGGTAAGCCAAAACCTTTTTAGCCTCCTTCTACCCACTTTCAAGTTGTAAGTGTACTATTAAATGTAAATAGATTGAATTTCTGTATAAAATGGACTATCTTACATCTATTAATTCACAATCATCTTTGGCATACAGATGTTGCAGGAGGTACCAGCGTGCCACCGACACTACGGTTTCTGGATTTCCTGGTTGATAAACCACTCTCTCCAACATTCGTCGAGTCTCCCTAGAAATACGACATAATCCAAATGAAATGCAACTGACTAGGCTGCATGTAACATACCAGAGCAAGCAATAACAGTTAGAAGTAATATAAGGACATATTTTCATACTGCCCAAGAAAGTGAGGGAGTTGTACATCCATTTGTTTCCTATGTAGTTGCATCTAGAATGCTAAGGAATTCTGCCTTCATTGTTATGGCCAATATATTACACTCAAGTTACTGCTCTAACTAGTAACTAACCCTAATTAGATTGACATAGTAGATTTTACAAGTGCTACAAGAACATGATAAACATCATGATATCTGTGGATTCAGCCCAATCTCTTATTTCAGTATGTAATCTGTTGAACAAGTACAGCAGGTATTTCCCCCTTTAAGACCTAGGAAATAAACCTTTTGGAAGACAGTGTACTTGAAAGAAGCAAGTACTAGAATCTTAATGATACCAATAGAATTTAATATTATACACAAATATATTTAACCCAGGCTCTCACAAAAGGTATTGCAGTTCCTGCAAACACAGAGACAGGATGTGACATTGCAGAAGAGAGGGAAATTAGAATAGAGTATTACACAAAGTCTGAAGTTCTATTTGGCTGATACTACCTTCCAACACCAACAGTTTATACCTAACCAATACATTTTCAAATTCACAGTGTCATTAGAAATCTGGCAAAAACTGCCAATTACCTTTAGGAATCTCAAAATAATTCACTAGTGCTCCATCAGCTTTGACTCTTGTTCTTTATAGTCTGTCCATTATAAACAATGTGATTTCCCAGTACATTGTGATTTAATTGTTTTATGTTTGTTATTTTTACTTGAGATTAATTTCTTGCTTCAGGATTTTGAAACACTTAGGCAGATCAATTAGATTTTGTGATACACTGTTCGCATAAATTAATATCTGAAATTGTATTAAGACCGATTTTAATTGATTAAATAAGTTTTTATCTTAATTTTATTATAATTGACAACTATCACAATTCCAATAGGCTGCCTTCTTAAATGCCAATGGAGAAAGTATGCCAGTTTGTCAGAATTATCTACAAAACCGGTGAATTATTGAACAAAACCATAAAAAAATTCCAACTTTCCATATCTTAAAACAAAAATATTACAAAAGATCTAACAACCAAATTCACTACATAGGAAGATTCCAAGTACCCCCTCCTCAAAAAGCCATAGTGAGCACTTGCTTGTTCAGGAGTGGGCATGAACTTTGACTGGAGCCTAACTCAGGATCAAAATTAATCCCAACAATATACCGGATAGTGATATGTGTTTCCACTGTGCTATTTTATAGCATTTTTAAGAATGTGTAGTCTTCCTCATTAATTTATTTAGATAACATGCTATTAAAATAAAAATTGTCCTAGAGCTGTTTTTCTCTTAGTAGGAAGATCATATACATTTTTTTCCCCACAAATAGAGGAAGATTCAGTTGCTCCCCACACTACTTTCTCTCCTCTCTCTTTTAACACCCATACTATTTCAAGAATTAATTCCTTCTTTCAATTTTCTTTTAGTTCTTGGAGTTAGATCTGGGGATAATGACCATGCGTATTTTCAGGCAGTGTATTCCACTTAGAACTTACAAGATCATGCATACCTTGCTCCCATTTTGCGATTATACTGTAGCAGGGCTTGAAGCAGAGATGCCAGGGGGCAAGGAGAAAGTTTCAAAGCTGCAGTTGTTGCCTCCTGAACCAAGGATGGCCAGTGATCATTTGAGACATCAGCCTATTATAAAAGTGAAAAATAAAAGAAAGGGAAAAAAAAGAGAGTAAAATAGCAAACAAACAACCCTCCAAAAAAACCCTCCAAAAAAGCCCCAGAAAAATCCCCAAAAAGGACTTTATTGTAGTGTTTGCAGATCTCTAGAAAGAATGTTTAATTCAAGCAGTTCTGACTTATATAAAGTATTTGGCAGGTTAGAAAGATAACTTTTAAAAAACCACAAACTAACAGTGGTTAGAAGAGCCCGGAAAAGTCATGTTAACTTGACAAAAGACCAGCATTGCCAGCATTCCAGTTCCTCATTTATGCAAACAATCCTTTTATTTTTTCCATACAAGTTTTAGTAATGCTTCAGAAACCCTTGTTTGCTCTTCGGCTTGAAAATCTTCATCCCATATACAAGACTATTCTAGAATGTAGAATTTATCCCCAGAAGTGACATTTTTTACCAACAGTGAAAGCCAATTCAAAGAGGGTAATTACTTAACAAAACAACTACTGAGCAAAGCCATGCATCTTAATAATACAAGAAGAGAAAAGAAAAAAAGAAAAACTGGCCTATTATTATCCCCATTGTGCCTGGATAGCTTTCAAACTACTACACTTCGTTTGGACAGATAACTGGGAGACAAGCAGTTTTCAAACACAGAACTCTTGGACCTAAGCAAGATTTTCACCAGGCTTTCGCACATTTCATTAAACCAGGGCAGATTAGAGAGTCCAAAAAGAAATCCACTTATCAAGCTAATCAAATTCATACTAATCTCATTTTAAACAAAGTCATGTGCATTCTTAGCCACTCAGGCCAGCACTTAAGGAAATAGTATTAATTAAGTTAGAAGGTACCTTGTGACCTGTGGAAGCTTTTAAGAGCAGTAAGAAACAGGGAGCAGACCACTATAAAACTGACGGAATAATCACAGCAGGAAAAAAACTTGACAAATTTGGCCTTTTGATGCGTAGGGCTTGTGAGAAAGAACCTTGTCTACACTGAGGGCAATTCTCTTCTTCCACAAGGCACAACAGCTTTGCAGCTTTATTCTCAGTAAAACTGACTGCCTTTTCTTATATAAGATCTCAGGACACATGGGGTTGCTTTGCCAGAGTTTGATTACAGCTCCTAGCTGGGTCGTCTGTTAAAATACATGAAAAAGTGTCAGCCAAGATTGCAGCAGTATCTACATTTTACACTAGGCTTTAAAGCAGTCTGGTAGTGCACTTCAAGTTTCTGAAGTGACACTGCTTAAAGAGAATAAACACTTGCCAAGAATCTGAGGTATGTTCACCTTGCCCCTTGGTGCAAGAAATAGATTAATTCTCTTTACACTACAAGGTACACTTCCCTTAGATTGTTTTTACACTTCAAGGCAAGGCACCATATCTGGAAATGACCATATGGCATAAAATTACTTGAAATGTGATGTCTCCAGGCACCAGTGCAGAAAAAAATGTTTATTGAGGCAGTTTTCTGAAAAAGAGGACACACACTTGAAGGGTACATCAATTTGGATGATCCAACTGGAACTGTTATTGGACAAGTAAGTCTACTGAACAAGTTAGCTTCTTTATGCACGAAGTGGTTCTATGTGATTATTTCACTGTAACATTCTAAGAATATTTGACTGCTCCTTTAAATCTCACTTTATTTTCTAGCTGTCATTCATAAAATCCAAAGTGATTTCAACAGGGGCTTTGTTTAAAGACCACAGAAGCCCTGCATTCCAGCAACTCCTTTTAAATCATGCAGTTATGTTATACTGGTTATCCTACCATGCAGATTTCCAGTGCGAGCATAGCTAGCCTGAGCAGACTGGATAACTTCCCGTTCCAGCTGCCCTGCTGTGACGCCAACTGCAGACTCTTTCTGTAACACATCTCCGCTCCAATCATCATTCTCTGAGACTGATATACTTTTGCCAGCCACTGAAAATAAACATCCAACAAAATCAGTTATGAAGACACCAAAACACACATCCCTTAGATGATATCATTTAGTTCAATTTATGAGAGTACCACAGCATACCATTAGCTAAAACACCACCTCAACACCACAATACCTCATTCCAACAATATACTGTGTACTGCCCTGCAGAAAAATGTGGTCTCCTGCAGAACTGACAGTACACCTCATTACAGTAACTTATTTTGGGAGTTCCCTAGACCACTCATGGACACCTTTTTGATAGATTTTCTCAGCCCATCTGAGTTGTGCAAGGAAGAAAGACATTATAACATGAGCGTGAATCCAGGTGATGGGTGTAGACTTGTGTTACACTGTTTCTGAACCAGCTGAGTCATGCTGGAGAAAATACATGGGACAAAAGAAATAAGACACTTGGAGGCAGAGTTTCAGGCTTCTGCTGCCTGCTCTGCCACAAGATGTCCTAGATTTCCTCACGAAGAGAAGAAAAAAAGATTCTAACTCTTCCATCTTTAATTCTGTACTAACACCACATTTTTTGAAGCAGATGCAGCCACAAGTTTGTAAATCCCTCACAGGTACCTGATACGCATGAAGATGTGTAAGCCACATCTAGAAATATTCTTTGCTGGATCATCAAGCAAACAAAGCAATTTCTTATTAAAAAAAAAAAAATTCCCTTGCTTTTGAGCAAAGATCTGTAGACTTTTGCTAGCTAAAGACTGCCTGGTGTTACAAGGGACAAAAATTATTAACGCTTTCTGGTACACAGAAGTTACTTATCCACTAGACACACTAGAAAGTATTAATTAGCACTAGTGAGACTGTGCATTCTTGACATCAAGCTGCAGGACTGCTTTGTAAAGTAAAACATTCATTCATGTGAAGAAAAAAAAGGTTCCCTTGGCCTCACTTCTTTGCAGCTGAAGATGTCTAGCTCCCAAGATGTGAAGAAGAGAACCCTTATGCAAAGGCACAAAGGCAGCTCTGCCAGATGTGCTTTCCTCTATTTTCCTGATAAGTCACAGCACAAAAAATAGAACAGTCATCAGAATAGCAGTTCAGCAGCACTCCTAAGTCCTGCAAAATAACCATTAAAACAAAAGCAAAAAACTTCAGCAAAAAGAATAGTTAAGGGCCCCTATAACCTAGTAAAAACTGTGAGGCATCCCAGTGGATACTTCTGAGTAAGACAAAACATTTATCAAACTCTTAGGAAGTCTAAAGACAAAAAACATACAAGCATATATTTATCCACTACAAACAGATGTAGCAGCCAGGCTTTTACAGAATGCTATCTAAGTCCTAAGAAATATCTTCTTTAATAAAGACTGAAAAGATCTTCCTCAGAGGTAGCTTATCTGTGGCCTGGATTAAGAAGACCAAAACAATCAAGCCCTCCCACTCCCCACATCACATACACTTTGAGTTCATTTATTACCCCTGCTTGTAAGCAAGATGACTTGGCTATGGAAGGGATGCTTGAAGAATGTATACAAGCCCTAATTTAATTTCCAAAATATGTTACTAAAATAGAGGATACAATCATGTCTTGCATGCCCCCTATTTTGCAAATCCAATCTGAACGAGCTCTGTTGATCAGAAAGATGAAGTCTCACACATCAGTGAAAAATGCATCAAAAAAGTATCTTTACAGAAATGATACTCAGTGTTTCAGAAGAGCAGATTTGCAGCCTTGAAACAAGTGAGGTAACGATCTCTACAGCAGCTTTGCACTGATCATCTAAGACTGAAATCAACTTCAATACCACAAGCAGGGTTTTATTTTATCAACAGGCAGAGGGAGCGCCATAAATCCTTCAACTACATAAAGAACTCTAAAAGCTCACAGAATTTTTCTAAACAATATGCTACTTACACTGGAAAAGGAAGATAATAACTCAAACTAGAAGCAACTGTTAGAAAATAAACAAACATATGTGCTGCATGACCAGAAAGATCTCTTGGCATTTGTGAGACAGACTTCTCAGACTGTCTCACAGAAGCAGCATATGAAGTGAGTTATTGCATCTTCATGTCTACTAAAAAGGATTACTCATGATGCTATGGAAACGAGTTAGTGAACACTGTTACTGGGAGTGACTTCTTGTCTCTGCAGAATTAACTTTCTCAAAAGAACAGTGACACCTGAAGTCAGGGGATCACAGAAAAAGACCTTGATTGTGTTTTAAGCGATTTCAGTTCTCTCAGATAAGGTGACTGGAAGAGGCTTATATTCAGGTTTTCAGACCCTGAATAAGGAACTGTATATTACTACATTACAAAACCCTTGACTTCCATCTATTCTTATAAGTTATGAAATATTTCACTGTTTTCTGCTCACATGTCAAATCACAGTTCCCTAAAGACAGAGGTGCTAGGGATTTATCTCAGGTTTTTAATTCTCCTGTCTGCTTACCCTTACTAGAGGTGCTTACTATTTCAACTATTAAATAAATTTAACATGATGTTTCAACTTTATAATGACCCAAATATAAGCTATTTTTTCTGTCACTGACTGTCAGCAGATAAATAAAACCAAGCATCAAAACTAACATTCACCCTCCTACAGTGGGTGAGACTGGCACAGTCAGGGAAAGGATCCACACTTACTTGCCAGGCTGCAACTGAAGTTGAACTGGTCATGACTGTCTTGCGAAGCTCCTCCAGGATGTTGCCTGGAAGTTCTTTGTGAGACTTCAACAACTGCTTACACTGAACTTGTCTCAAAAGCAAAAACACAGTTGGGTGCTCAGGGCAGCTTTTTAAAGCCTAAGACCAAAATAATCAGAATTATTGTTCCCAAATATCAAAGATACTTACATCTTTCTATTTTGTTCTGTACAGAAAACAGCATTGAAAGCATTCTCAGGATGTTTGCAGCACAGCAAAAATCCTCTGCACAAAATAGTGTTCCAAGGATTGACCCATGGAAAGGGGTAACCTTTTTTACTCTCCTCAAAATACATTTGAAGTCTATCCTAAATTCTGTATATATTCTACTCTTACAGTTCTTATTTAGTTATTATTTCAGAAAGTCTTAAACTGTCTGAAAGACAGTTCTTTGGTTTGTCAATCATTACAAGTTTAAGCCTATTAATAGAGGCAAAAACCTGTCCTGTGACCTTGACTGTTTCAAGTAGTTTCACTTCTCCCAGGTAAGGTGCTTTATTCTCCATGGAACAGAAGCTCTTCACTAAACACTTCCTGTTCAGTAACAGCAGATACCTAGAGAGCATGTTTTTGAAAAAATACACACAAAATAGCAAAGACAGAAAACTAGCCATCCGTTGCTTCATCCTTCTCAGGTGAAGTATGTGAAGCTTCAGCAAACCTCACTGCATGTTGTTTTCCCTGCTCAAATCAGAATACTTTCAAGAATTATAATTCAAAGCAGATTTAAGAACCAACACTTGTACTTTTCACACATCCTTTTTTTTTCTATAAAATGAAATATGTTGCCTGTGAATCCTTAACAAGCTGCTGCTTTTAAAGAATGCAGAGACTTTCTGATACACAATAGAAGTTCCTAAATTTGCTGCAATTTCCCCCTATGAACAAGTGTGGAATCATGTTGCCTATCTCAAAACTGAATGACAGCAGTGCCTGATTCACCATCCTCAGTTATATAGCTTTCTGAGGATTTCAGGGTCCAAAACTGTCACTAAGAGTCTGTGGTACCAGAGACTAGTTCCCCTTTTCTTTCACTAATTGCAGGCACTGACTGTCCTCTCCCTAAGCAATTTAATCAATAAAACACATACACACTGCTCCATAACCTTCCCCCATGCCAAAATAGGGGGAAGGATATACCTTGTATGTTTAGAAATCTCTGATCTCTGTTAATAGAAGACAGGTCAGTAGACATGTTGGCCAGAAAAGAAAAACACCTTCTCACCAAGCAAACAAAGAGACAAGAAAGTACTTTCCCCTGAAAACCAGCATGTTCAACAAATCTGTTTGTTTTGGCTATTTTTGTGGTTTGCTTTTTTCTAACTCCCATCCCTGTTAATACAGAAATGCCAAAACCAAGGAGCACATTTGCATGGGATTAGTAATTTTCCTTAATGAAAGTCAAGGATGGGTACTGCTGAGTTCAACAGCTTTTCTTTTGCCAAGTCTTCTTTTCATGAACACATGAAACACACACTGGAATGTTTTTAACACCCCAGTCCTCTTCCCCAGCTGCATTGCCTCAAGACTTTTCTTTTTACAAATTAAACGTGTGGCTCTGAAACAAAGTAACAACCCAGCAGAAAGTAAAGTCCCAGGCAGTCTCCTACACAGACTTCTTGCCTTGAATTTCCATGTATTGCTTAATTCTAGGTTAATTCTAGGCAGAAAGAGCAGATTTATCTTTATCATGACATACACTACTTGTTTCAACTATTAACACAGTTTCAGTATTGCAAACAGAAGCAGCATCTTAGTGAAGGGAGAATATGCCAACAACCAGCTCAGTTGGGTAGAGCATGGTGCTAATAGTGCCACCCTTGCAGGTTCAATGCCCCCATGGGCCATGCACTTACAAGTTGGACTCAGTGATCCTTGTGGGTCCTTTACAACTCAGCATATTCTGTGAACTACTGTGTTTGTAGCTCTGATGGAACAGACAGTTGCTAATTCCAATATTACCTTTTTGTATAATGCACACAAATGATTTTTATACAATTCTACCACAGTCTGCCAGTATGATGCCGCCATACCTTGTTACAAAGAGCTTCAGCTTCTGATAGTTTACCAGTCTCCTCTAGACTGGTAATAGCTTGACAGAGACACCAGTCTTCCAGAATATGGACATAATTATGAGGAAGATTACTTTCCCCAGCTGTAAAGACAGTAAAACACTTAAACAGATTAGTGTTTATGCTGTAGTGCCACACCATGGCTATGTGCTCCAGATCTGGTAAGGAAGAACTTTTAGGAGTTTTAATCTGACATGACTTCCTTCATTAGAAGGAACACTGAAGGAGGGTAAAATTAAAAGCAAGATGGGAAAAAAAAGCATACACCATTTGAGTTAATAATTCAGGAACAATCAATCAAACATGGAATTTTAACTCCAGTTTTCAAAACACTACGGACATTGAGCAAGACTGAGCCTCTACTAGAAAAGTTACAGAACTCAAGCATACTTTAGTCTTTCCTCATACGCAGTGTTGCCACAATGTAATACACCCACAACCATCCATTTAGGCATCAGAGTTCAGAAGTACTATTTTAGAAAACCATTTCAGGCTTTGGAGGGGAAAGCAAGCTGCCCTTAAGTAATTAACCCCAGCTGTGCATTAGAATTTAGCATTTTTATGTGTAAAATACGGTTACAGCTCAAACCATGACTGAGCCATGCTCAGCCCATTTGCAAGTTCAGAACAGTAAGGCAAACTCAGATCAATTTCATTTTGTTTTTTTTTTTTTTTAAATAGAAAACTTTTATAACTTACTTTTGGCTGAAACTGTAGACACAAGTGTCATCTCCAGACCTGTTCGTTTCGGCTGAGTGTTGTTTAGACAGACAACAGTATTTTCAGCATGACAGGCTGCCATTAGCACTGCCCAGGCAGCAGGATTATCTAGAAAAGCATGGTCAAAGGCAACTCGTGCCATTCTAAATACACTGGTAGATCATTTAGAATGGTCTTTACCAGATTAACCATAAAAACACAGTTATCAATGGAATGATACACTGTAAATAACAGATAGCAACAACAAGACGAGTAACAGAACTCAGCCCAAGGAAGTTGGTAACTACTTGCCTCTAACTAGTAAGATTTGTCACATTATAAAAGGACCTAAACCAACTAACGTATTTTTACATAAACACTAGTGTGGCTAACTTGAAGCTGTCAGTTTATTTCTGACTACACAGATTAACCTTGGCTATCACTTAGTGCTGTAACAGTGTCCGCAAAAATCCCAAGATGCCATCCACAGCTTTCAGTCATACAGACTTCAGTCTGATCTGACCACTAACAGTTACAGCAGTAACTGTTACACTAAAGTTACAGCAGTAAGTGCCTGCTTCCAATGCCAGCTTATTCCAGTGTCAGCTTTACCTTGACCTAGCCCTGTGAAGAACACCTACTACTGGAAGAGTAGTCTCTGTCACAAACTGGTCAGTGATTATTTAAAGATTTCATCTATGTAAATTTTTATCCCTAAGAGAATTTATTAAATTTGCCAGCAAACTGAAACAAAGCTTGAAGATTCAACAAAGTAAAATGAAAAATATACTGCTTTTGATTAGCAGTCATATTCTTGTGTGTTCCTGTAGGAAAGTAATTGGAATTTTTTACTTGGAGTCACCCTTCCGCATCAGAGCAAAATGACTGCAGAAGAAACAACATTCCGGTATTTCATCAAGTGCAAATTAGAAATTGAAAACCATGCTAGGTTTTTGCTTGGTACACTTATAGGAAGAACACCATTCAGTAAGAGAACAGTTGTCTATAGTTCATAACCCGCACATGGTAACAGAACTTTTCCAATCAAAATCCTCAAGCGAGATGAATTATTCTCTTCTGCTTTGTGTTGCATACTGGCTCTAAGAGAATTTTTCCTAACATATTAAATAATACTAATGTCTTCTCCTGCTGAGGGATTAAGAAATTGCCCACATTTTCAGAACAAGCCTTAAACCCCAGTGATATTTTTCTTCTTGTCTGGTTTAATTCCCATTGTCTAAACTTGGAATGACAATGAAAATTTCAACTCTAAGCATTTGAAACTCTAAGATTTTGAAATCCCCAAAACGTACATGGATAACCCTAAACAACAAATCAACTCAAGCAAAGAAATCTACTTTTCTTAATCCAGTAATTTTCCTTTTGATGGGTAAAAATTAAAAAATCACTACTGTGTTTGAGAACAAGAGTAACCTGGACAGATGTGGATGGCCCTCTGGATATTTTTTATAGGGTTGTTTTTCTCATCTTCTAGCATGTGACATCCTGCTGCCAACTGATTAACTGCAATATTCAGCAGGACTTCCTATAAAACAGAACATAAGAGTCACTTAAAACTGTAAGTGATTAGATGGAATTAACTTTAGGATTGTTTATGGAATTACAAAATCTTCATTTTAAAAAAGCCAAACCTTTCCATGCTTTACATCAAGTATATGTGCGACATTTCCTGCCACAGCTCCCCCCTGCAAGATGAAAAAAAAGCCCAATTAATTTGGTTACCTGACTAATTAATTTTATGCAGAATATAATGCCAGTATCTTTTTATCTTCGTTAATCATGAATATAGAATTTGCACAATGAGGTATTTTCCTTGCTTATAACACAATCTCTTTATCAAGAAATGAGGAAGAGACATTTGGGATTAGAGTTTATCCATATGATCTGTTTCTGGTATTAGCCCCATATATAAAGGAGTTCGTTTTCAAGCGCTATTTCTGTTTACATAATTAACATAAACTAAGACAGAGTATTTATTTGGAGAAAAGATAATAGTAAGCACAAAAGTGGCAAGGAAATACTGGCTAACGTGAAAAGTGAAATCTACTAGATTAATCAAATAGAATACATGAATTTTAATATATATTTATTTACACCCATAGATATCTATAAAAGTAAACAAAAATTATACATAGTAGAGCCTTTTATTGTTGGAACAATTCTAGCAGACTTTTTCTCTCAGTTTATTTCAAGAAGATCAGAAGCTGTTACCTCATGAAAGATGGAAATAATAGTATATAAGTTCTGTATGTGGCTGTGCACTACTGTGTATGTAAGCCTGAAGATTTCATATTAACTAGTGAAAGTCCACATACTGAAGGGTGGGAATTTTTTTTAGTTTAAAAACAACACAGACTACTCAGGATGGAAACACCACACATCTTACAGTAATGCACTTACTTTTGCCTTTTGTGATGCAGACAGTGGAACTACTCGAGACAGAAGGGACCAGAGGGCAGGATTATCTGGGTTTCTGGGAAAAGAAAAGGATATCAGACTTTCTGATTTAGATATGCACCTAGTTTTCCATGACTCAGTAGGCAGTTGCTATAGATACCAAATTTCTTTATTAAGAAAACAATGCAGTGTAGTAGATAATAGACATGGGTAGTAATTCAAAACAAACAACAAAATATTGAAGTTATATTGCTAAATAAATAAACAAAATGGACAATATGCATATCAATATTCACGGGAAGAAAATTAATACACTTGTCCCCATAGTGTGAAGAACAAGGAATTTTAATTGTAGTTGGAGAAATACAATTTGCATGAAGAATAGTTTCCAAAAACACTTAGAAAACTGAAGTGTGTCTTTCTTAAAGGCACAGAAGGGTAAGGCTAATCAAAACACATTTAAATACAGACATTTAGCTAATGGAACAGGGAGCTTCAAAGGCTGTTTTAAAATATTAAGTAAAGACCCTAGAGACTTTTCTAGACTGAAGGTTATGCTACATATGATGAAAGATGCTTTCATAGAACAGTGAACTAATCTAGCTATCAAAGAAGTCACCAAAACAAAACCAGAAAATACTGAATAAGCCATGAAACTTCTGCAATAAATCAGAAAGCAAACTTTTGACAGCCGATGCGACAACCTTAAGTGAGGACTTCACCTTTGAAAAACAATTTAAATATTTTTTTTTTTGAAGAATGATGCAAGTAAACAGAGGTTTGCTTACTGTTCAATGTAATCAAAGCAATACATATACAGGGCAATCTAAAGCAAGACAAACCACCTACCTGTGCACTGCTTTGGAGACTTCTCTCTGGATGCCCACATTTCTACCTTGTAATCCATAAACTGCACATGCAGTAAGGCACCGCTCATAAATCCCATCATCCCCTTTTTCATGCTTCTGTAATTCTTTTAGGGCAGCTGTTGCAAGTGTAGCATCCTGCTTTACCAGTCCTAGTGTGCACAAAGCCTTCAGACTTTCCATACTGGATTCCTTTAATGAACTGTTGAACCAGAGAGAGGGAAAGAGACACCATTTTGGAGCACAAATTAAATTTGCTGTTAACATTAGAGTACTTGTGTATTTCTGAGTCCTCTTCTTCATATGTATCATGAATGATATACAAAATTAACAGTCTCTCACTGTGGATCAAGCTAGATCTGTATCCTTCAGGATCAGGTGGCTACAGGTTCCTAATCAAGTCCTTAATGATTATTTTTGCCTTCAAAAAAAGACAAGCATATAAGCTTCTGATTTTGTGTTTTGTTTTCAGACCTAAGCAAGAAAAAAATTATGAGCTGTTAAACATAAGCAGAAGGCACTCTTTGACAAGTAAGATAGTATCCTATCACATTAGGATGCTATCAAGACATACTCACTATTAAAAGCCTCTGTGCCAAGCTGGCTATGGGAAATTAAAAAGGTAGCTTCTTGTTCAAGGTCCTATTGTGGCCCTTTAGGTCATCTAGCATGAATTCCAGACAGCAGAGACATCTGTCTATTGGACCAAAATGCACCATTTTTGTTCTTATTACTAAAATCCACCATATACCTTTGCAGCACTGTGCTTACAATTCAGATCTAGACATATCCACTGTGATGTTTCTTTCCTAAACCATTTACTACTTTTTTTTCTTCTTTTAAAGACAAACAAGGTCATCCAGAAAACTCTCACTGTTGATGTTTGTGACAAAAACAGAAGTCCGCAGTGATTTATAGGATGTAGGAAATATCAGGTTCCTAGCTATCTAATCATAAGTAACTTGGGATTTAGAGTGTACTATGCAATGGACCTTCACTGTTT
>JAYRBT010000093.1:3177159-3196932 GCA_036023395.1 Myiotriccus ornatus
AGTCTGCTGGCAAGATGGTGTACTGTACTGCCACTACTGGAGATCTCTACTGACAAAGCGTTGATCCTGAGAGGCTGAGATGTTAACTCTTAATCCGAAGCTACCAGGAGACTAACAATGATGCACAGGCTTTTAGGTTACACAGATCTGAAAAAAAAAGACATTCACCACTTAACAGCACAACTAATACAGATCTGTTTCTTTTCATGGGGAAGCTACAGGCTTATCTTTGTCTATGATGATTGGAACACAACTGTTCCGGAAACTCCCTACTATTTAAACTGAAATTGTTTTCACTAGCCATCTAGAGCTCTTACAGCTAAAGACCAAAAATACTGCCTAGTGCTTAGGTAAACTACAAAGCAATATTATCTTAAAAGATAAAGTTTTCAAAATTATCATTCAAGGATGATGGACATCCAAACTGCCCAGCCCTTCCACTCCATACTGCTTCAAAAATGTAGAAGACATAGGCTGTAAAACAAAAACAGATATATCACAGGAGTAAGAGCACCGCATCCACTTCCACTTTTATTCTGCAATACAAAAAGAAAATATCCACCTGAGTTCCCACAAAAATGAAATGGGAGGATTCAGCAGCACAATTAAATATCACATTCTGGTTATTATTCCCTCTACTCACCATTTAAACAGCAGTGTCTTTGCAGCATCCACTTTGTCCTGTTTATATGCTATTATTGCCAAGGCAGTCAGGATATGTGCTCTATCTTTTTCAGACTCAGCAACAGACAGGGCTTTTTCATAGGCTGGTAAAAATTCAAGACTCAGAATTGAAATAGAAGAAAAATCACAACCTTTGTAAAGCATGGTATCAGAAAAGAGAGAGACACTTTGGGTTCAGGTTCAGTATATTTTCACACCTCAAATCATAAGCAGAAAACAAAAAAAAATCAACTAAAACTCACTGATTTACTGCTTAGAACCTGGGAGTTGTTCAGCATTAGCAAGTGGAAACAGAACTCCAAAGCAGTATTGAGATACTAAGAAAAAGCCTCAAGAACACAGTAGCAATAGTGATGGTTCATTTATGAAATAGTACTTCAGATCGGCACACGTCACTCCAATCAAAATACAAGATTACTTAAAACACTGAGATAGCTGTTCCTTTCTGAGTGCTTACACTTCAACACTGATAATTCAGTATATGTTTTTGTGAAGTGTCACATCTTAGCAGCGCAGACCATGGCACAGAATCATATTTATCACTAAAGCTACAGTGCTTGTGGAGTTTGTACTTACGCACCAGGACTAAAAGAGCAAAATAAACTGAATGACAGCTAAGCTGGTCAGACAAATTTTGTTAAGATTAACCTCAAAAGAAGTGCCTCTGAATCTTACCTTTGATACTTTCTTCTAAGAGTCCTTTCTTGAAGTAAGCTAATGCTAGCCCCACAATGCCATCAAACTCAGTTAGGGGTATTGACGCATAAACTTCAATGGCCTTGTCACACAGATCAAGGGCACTGTGAAAAAAATAAATTTACTGGTATGAAGCTTGTAGCAACAGCTGCTATGAGTCAGATAAACTGTCCTTGAAGACCAGTATCCTCTTTGACCAGTAGTTTTAAGTAGACACCACAGGAAAAAAAATATTAGGACAAGAATGTGCAATATTCACCACCCTTCTTCAGTTACAGCAGTTAATCTTTCCAACTATCTGTTGCATGAAGAATAATTAATAGGAAAAAGTCCTCCCCACCTGCATAACAGATGTCACTTAATGGTCAACACAATGGAATTGGAGAAAATATCAAAGGAGAAACATGGAAAAAGCAAATCAAACTATGCACGCACACAGACAGGCAAGTGCACATACAGAAAGACCTTACAGCATTCTTGTTCTAAGACCACTATGAAGGAAATAATACAGGATTGTGTTTATTAAACTACTTAATAATTATTAGAGCTTTGCTCTTGTCTAAGTTGCACACATAAATTAACACACATATAGCTTGGATGTGAGACTATAGGAATCTAAAGAATTGCTTCTAAAATATTCTCTGAAGTTAATGACTAATCACATGACCACAGTCTAGAAGTTCCAGCATCATGTACAGAAACTTAAGAATATATGAGGTTTCTCAAGGAGCTAACAAATATCTAATTAGCACAGCTTGAGCTATTTCATATCAGAGAGAAGTCTGAAAGTCTTCATCTATTAAGACTTGTGTCCTGCTTCCCTCGGAACCAGAAGAGTATCATGAAGGGAACTTAGAACTGTAAGTAGGACTATAGCAGAGGGGTTCATCAGCAGAAAAATCACACACGTGTACACAACACCCCAACCACACATGCTTCTGGTTGTACAAGTCAATGCAAATTCAAAGGGCAGGCAGAAAGGATCTTGAATAAACCTTGAAGTAGCTATTTTATTCAGACTAAGCCTATTACAGATCTCACATGTGAAGACTGTAAAAAACCCTAAAAAAAAATAAAATCACAATTTATTCTGGAGACTATACAACAGCTACATTGTACAGGTATCAAGCTAACAATAAGGGAATCACTGATACCTCTGAAGACATACAGCAATTCCTTGCAATTCTTTTTTTTTTAATACACTACACATTTCTGGAGCAAATACAAAGCTCAGTCAAACCTGTCTACAGTTAAGAATGATGCTTAACAGATTGTGTTTAGCAGTGACCTTTCATCTTTAAGCTTCACTATGTCTTGGGCCAGTGCTTCCAAAACTGAAGTTAGTGACTCGGAAAATGACATCAACACTTACCACAGTGACCTGCCATAGTTTTGCATTGCTGTATTGTATTTCTCAGTATCCTCAGAGTTTTTCAGCAATAAAGCTGCCCTGAAATTAGCCACAATGAAAAATAATTATCATCTGCATATTTTGAGAATAGTTCTTAGCACAGAATGCTCAACTGTTTTATGCAGAAGCTTTTCTATGCTCATTAAATACAAACAGAGCTTATTTTACTACTTTTGCATCAACAAACATGTTGACCAAACATTGTTTCATTGTTACATTCCTCTACCATTTGAAAACAAGAGAGAAGCGAAAAAAACCCAAAGCCCAAAACCACCCAGTAATTAGCATGGGATAGAGAATAAAACTAAAACCAAGCTTACCTGCTCCCAAGATTTTACTTAAATGCCACACAGTGAATTAGTTAAATGTCCTGGTAAGACACACAAGCCTTGGAATATCTTTACTTTTCCAGTTTTGTGTTCAGCATTTCCAAATTTGGTATAGGAATATCCCACACCTCCCTCTACCTAGTCGAAATGTACTGCTGAACTGACAAAGTAAGGTTTCTTTATTTAAGGAAGAGAAAAACTCTTTAATAAAGTTTTTCAGCTGGTGCATGAAAAAGAGGTCAACGAGCTTCTATAAACAAGCTTTCCAAGGGTGTACAGTTTACCTCTCATAGGCATATGCTGCCTGCTGTTTTAGATGTAGATACTCATTCAAATAACCAAGCATTGTGAAAGCAGATGCATCGTCTGGATTTCTTTCTAGAAAATCAGAATTGACAACAGGACAACAAGATCAGAAAGAATTGTGAAAAAGCATTACAAAGCTACAGTGTACGCATATATACAAAAGCCTTTGCCAAGTGCTTCTGTCAGTTGCTCACTAGAATAATTTTGAGAAGCTGCAGACAAATACAGAAGGGATAGAAGTCTCACAATATGACATCAGGTTAGCTCAAAAATGTTTAAAATATGACACAGAAGTAATGCACTCAAAATATTTTAAGTTTCTCAGCACACCATTTTTTCTTTCCTAATGAAATAGGAAAGTATTCATCTCTTATCTACCCTAGTAAAATACTGGTAGAATCCTATTGTTTATTTTTAATATTACATCTCTGGAACAATTCTGTGCAAAGTGCTCTAGGATAACTCTGTTTGAGCCCAACTCTGGGAAGCTGGGCCAGATGACCCACTCTGGTCCCTTCTAACCTTAGCAATTAATCACAGAATTACAAAATGGGTAAGGCACAGACTTCTCAGCTGTCATCTCATCTCAGACTTGTAATTTTTCTTTCCAGACTAGGAAGGAAGCCCCTCCAGCAGTCCACTTAAGAACAGCAATGACACACAGAAATACAGTCTCACATTTATCTCATTTAGAGTGCTTGCACCTTATTTTTTAGCTCTCAGAAGTCAGCAACAGATTACTCAAATGATTTATTTACAGTAATAATTGCAGATTAATGAAAATCCACATTTGCTATGCCTACTTTTGAGGCTAGACATATGCAAGTGTACTTCAATGTGTAGGCTCCCTTGGAACCATGTGCAAAACCATGGTCTATCACCCACTGAAGGTTAACACAATCATATGCTTGAGGCTATGGAGTTACACAGCACCTAAGAAGAGTCTTCTGCCAAGCATCATAGCACAGAGGCAGAGAATCTGCACCTATTCATACAGACACATGCAAAGGGAGTCTGAGAGCAAACACCTTATGACAAGCATGACAATGCCCTGGTCCCTATTTTCGTTGGTCTTTGAAACAAAATCTACTCAGATGAGTAAGCAAACAGAATGAACATGCTTCATTTTTGTGTGACAATAAAAGTCAACCGTCTGCTTACCCTGTTTTGATTACTTTACAGCTCAAAAGCCTCTCACTAACTCAGCCAGACCGCTCGTGTCCAGATATTACTACAGGTTTATCAGCTCATTCTGAATGCATCTGTTAGGTGTGACAGGTTAGAAAGATATTTAAACTACCTACCTGTATATTTGCTCAATACTACCTGGGCTGCTGGGATAGCATTCATTTGAACAATGTTGTAGAGATATAGTTCAGTGTTTCTATTGGTTTTGTCCTGCAGTGTTGAACATACCCAGTGGGCATAGCCTTTTGCTCCCTCAGCCTCAAAAAACAAACAAACATCCCCGAAAAGAGGAGTCATTAAACCTGCTCAAGATACAGCAAAATAATTAGAGATTATAATAACAATTTTGTGTTTTAGGACAGAGTTTGGGCCAACAATCTGCATCAGTGTTAAGCAGAAGAAAATAACAAATTTAATTACTCCACACACTTTAACTTGTCCTTTGGGCAAAGTAAATTCTTAAATTTTCATACAATTTGCTGCATCACTGTAGGGATGACAACAAAAAAAAGCTTTCAGAGAGTAAGTCCTCCAATTTCTTGGAACTCAGGGTCCTTGCTCTCTCCTGAAATACTTATAATTTATGCCTTTGATCAATGTGCAAGTCTGTGGGAACATGAAGAATGGTTTCTCATTAGTTACGGAACTAATTTCTTGGACCCTTGAGACTAAGGCATTTAATACAATAACTGCCTGCTATGCAGTGCCAGCATAAGCCAGGAACAACAAAATGGAAATAACCCAATTTCATTTGAAACATGATTGTAACAGTTTCACTACGGAAGAGATGCCTACTTTTTAAAAAATTAAATCTCCTAAGTGGAGAGATTGGATATACAAAAACTTCAGAACAATATAACTGTTACACTCACATGCATATTGAGTTCAGTTGTGTGCCTGAAGAGATCCATAGTATCATAGCTACCTACCATCTCTGCAATAAGAGCCTATAGAGAAGAAAGAGTTGTGGTCAGGTCCTTTAAAAATCGTGACACTGACAAAAAACTCAGTACGTGTTATGTCAGGCATATCTTAAACATTTAACATGAAGATACTTCCTTTTCCTCATACGCTTCAAGGAAGATTTTAGAAATAAAATGAACACAGTTAAAAGGGGCATAAGCAGTTTCCACCGTATCAGTAATTTAAAGTCTTCTGCTGCTACTCTACATTCTTCAATACAGACTTGTGTGTGTTAGAACAACTTATAAAAACATCTGACAGGAGCTGAATTTCAACATGTGATGGTGAGAGTTCTCTTCTAGAATCCAGTTTCAATTAGATGATCATAAGCATTATGACGTGCACCGATAGTGATCACAAGAGTCAGAAGTACCTCAACTATTCACAGACCGCATAGATACCAGCAGGAGCACATCAGCTCCCAAAGGTAGGGGAGGAAGAAAAGTGCGAAGTGCTTTGTCCCAGGTACATTAGAGGCTTACTTGTTTTAACAGTGGTGTTACAAAGGGGGGACCGAGAAGAGAATTAGGTGGTTCTGCATAATGAACTACTGATAACAGCTGAAGCTGAAATAACTATCACGTTATGAAGACAGTGCTTTGTTGACAGTTGTCAATAAAAAGCCTCAGAGCACAAACAGTGTTAATAAACTTTGTTGGTAGTTTCTTACTGAACTCACAACATCAGCCATTATGCAAATGTATCTGATGAATGTAGCTTCCAGTTTATCACCAGTATGGAAATAAAGGGTCCTATCCACTTTCAAGGAACTGTAAGTTCCCTTTACTTCAAATAATTTTTAGGAACATGAATAAGTGCCAATTATTAGGATGAAGTTCAAGTCCACTCTTTGACAACTGGTTTTGGTGCACAGTTTTATGATTTTTCAACATACCTGTCCAATCCAACACAGCAAGTAAGAAGGCTCCAGAGACTGGGCTACCTTGAAGGCTTCATGAGCTTGCTGTAAAATGAAGATAACAGTGCTACTGAACTGCCTGGTACGGCAATGAAGGACTTCTGAGTACACACAAGTATTAATATTATCAAGTATTAGAAGAGATTTAATGGAACAAATTAGGTCACTACTAAAACATCTACTGTGCCACACAGAACAGTGCATTGCCCGGAGAAATAAAGAGGTTTACTCTTAAATAAAATTTTAAAAAAACGTAAAAACTTTACAACGTAAAAGTTACTGTCTCTTCCAAATATACTTCCTTCTTATAACACCAAAAGAGATCAGAAGCTAAATTAACCCTTGGAACAAGTAATATTTAAAAATATGATTCTTGGAGGATCCAGTTTTGAAAATTTGCTTTTCTGTAATGCAAGCAGTTAAACATATGCATTTTCAAAAGCATAAAACTGATTATCATGTACAAGTCATCTCCCTATTGACTGCATATGCTTAAGAGTTCCTCAATTCGGCACAAGGTGAAGGAAATATTAGCATTAGTAGTCTTAGCAGCAAGCAGTCTGTAGTATCAAGCTATTTTTTATTTAAAAAATTCTGACCATCAGATTTTCAATTAAGATTTCTTTAATTCTAACCAGCAAACAGGACAGGATGTACTTTAGCTGCATAAGAGTTCCAGGCTTCACTTAAGATGTACTGTAATTTTCCTCCAGAGAAACTCTGTAAGGCTAGAGTGTCCCAGTAAATACACATCTGTAGATGAGCAGAAAGTAACTACTTATGGGAACTCAAACACTGCAATTCAGTCTGTGACAACTAAAAGTTCTTGGTCAAACCCAGCATGCTCTGGTTTGACTAACCACTTCTCAGTCCTTCCAATAAGTTTTCATTCCATCCAGCTGCTTGGACAGCAACCTCACCAATGCAGCAGAAGTTCACTTAACCTTACTCCCTCCAGAACAAATATGTAAATTCATTTGCATTCCTGCAGTGTGGGCGCCAATTTAATTCCTTTTGAAGAAGTACATTTCTTGAATTTGAAAGGGACTTTCTTCTCAGTTTCCCCACACTCCCATCTGCAGATACACCCTTAAAAAAAATGGAAAGGGAAATAATATTTGAGGATGGGAAATAGATTACCTCAATGTTTCCAGTTGCCAGATACAAAACCCCCAAGTTGGTCCAGGCAACAATATTCTAGATAGAACAAATACAGTTAAAATCACTATGCAAAAATAACACTGCATCAGGGGAAAAGTTTTAAATGCCCACTTGAAACAGATGGAAGCTGCCTGCAGCACTTACAATTTGCTCAGCTTGAACAGATTTGATGAACGAATGTTGAGCAAGAGCATAATTCCCAATAGCTGGGGGGAGAAAGAAAAAAGGAGAGCTAGATCTAACTGAATTTCAAAACACCATTAGTCAAGTTGCCTTCCAATTTAGGTTAGTACACAGCTAGGCCTTTTGCTGAAGACTTACCACTACAAGAAGCAACTACACCAAGTGCATTCCAAAAAAGATGATTTTTGCTGTCAAGTCTTACAGCTTTTTTGAGACACTGGAAGAAATTAAAACGTGGATTATAATCATTAGGAGAGCAAAAAATTAAGTCTTTATGCACTTACTTTTTCAGATATAGGTTTTATTGTGGACAGAGGAGTATGAAGAGAAGCATGAAAGTCAATTCAAAGAATGTATCAGGAAAAACAGCCAATACCTGCAAGGACTTCTCTAGTAGTTCACTGATCTCATTCTTGTCAGTGCCCATTGCTGTGAGGTGCTCTGCTTGTCGATAATAATTTATTCCAAGATCACACCATATGCTAGGCAAAGGCATCAGTTTTAAAGCTCTGCCATAACACCTACAGAAACATGAATCACAGAATCAATTATTCCAAGTTGCTACATAAAGAGCAGAAAGCTGAAAGAACATTCAAAAGAGTGCTTAAAAATCTAAACCAGCAAAACAAAACCAGGCAAGTACGGAAAGCAGAAAACAACTAATACATTTTCATTTAGACACTTACTATCACAGAATCTATCCTGGTCTAAAGGCAGTCTGTAGTGCCCACCACCTGTGAAGCCACAAGTGTGGTTACATAGGTGTGCATTATTAAATCAAAGCTCTGTCAGTTACATTATGCATGCTTTTACTTAAAACAAACATCAGTAATTTTTACATTTTATCAGAATTCCCTCTGGAACTATCTGACTTTACAGATAGTGTTTGAGATTCACTAAGCAGCTACATTTCTTTGTCTTACACATCCAGCTGCAAAAAGCTCAGAGGGAGTCACAGAAGAGGCTGCAGAAATACTGCAAATATTTTCTAGATCATGAACTTCGAAAGAAGGAATTTCCTCTTTCAGTGTACTCTAAACCTCTAAATTTATAACATTTTTACAAGAATGAAGTACAGACAGAAAGCTAAAAGCATTATCTTGGACTTCAGTCGTTCTGGGAGAATTAGTTAGCAAATACTGCAATCACTCCATTTAAAGACGAATGATTTGTGGAACAGCAGGGACAATGTAGTCATGCCTGAGACAAAAACAAGGAGAAGAGGAGGTGCTAGACGAAGTGCTGATAGCCACTGTGGCAATACAGGAAACATACCCTGAAATGAGTAGCGTAACTCAGAAGAAACACAAGAATCTATTTACCCACTATGCAGGTGTCAACAGATCAGCATGTTTTTCAGTTTCCAGAAATTAAGTAATCTAGAATATTTGAGACTCCATAGAGTCTCAAGCTGCATAGAAGCTCTTGATAATAAAAAAAAGTGTTACCTTCCTCCAAGCATGAGCAGCTCATTTTTGTTCAGCATCTGTTTGTCTGTGTTTTTACCCATTTTTCCCCAAAGAAAGGATCCTAGTACTTGAACACGCACTTTGCTTGGTGAAATAACATGCACGCTAGTACAGGTATCTCCAAAAAGTTTCCAGAGGCAAGATATATCCGGACGCTGCTTTATTGCCCTGTAATTAATTATACAGAAAACTCATACAACACTCATTCAGGCATTTCAATATCCTTTTCTGAAGAGACGTTCACCACTTTGAAAAGTGGCACAGTCTCAAATGCAATTAATCAATTAGCTGTTTGATTTTAATTCAGTTTCTTCCTATTCAAGCTATAGGTCTAAAAGGTCAAAATCAATAAATAAATAAAAAACGAAAGAGAAACCACGAAATGCCAATATATTCCAACATTGTTGGGACTAAAATTCTAAAAAATAGCCAATCTATCAACATGTCAGCTGACTACACACACTCTTGCATTTTAGAGGACTACCATGTCATATTACAAGACATGACTCATCTGCAGAAACTTAATGACCTTCTTTTCCAACAGTAGTTATTTCAAGGCTTAAGTTAGGACACTAAAGCATTTTGTATGAAATGTAAAACAATAAGATTGAAGGAAGGAAGGAAGGAATATTTTCCTCTTATACACTATTTTTGGGTAGGAATCGCCTCCTTCCAGTCCCAAATATCAGGAGGACTGCTGAAGAGAACTGTGTGTCATTTCACACTTTTGTTATAATCAAATGATTCTGTACCTTTCAAACAGAAAAAAACAAAACTCTATAATAGCCATTCATTTAAGCAGCCTACATTTAGAATTTATTTAAACCATTTTCAATAAGCACATTCTCACTTCTAGATTAGAAGCTCTAGTCCATTTGATTCAGTTTAACTGAAAATCCTTAAACACTTAATTTTTATTCTTCTGCCTGTCAATGCACAATCCCAGCAGAAATTAAATAAGTGAGTATTTAGCACTAACCTTGTAAAATACTCAAGAGCCTGCTCTATGTAATCCACAGCCTTCCTATCCAAATAGTTTTCAAGGGCTGATCTTGCCAGCATGAGATAGCATTCACCAAGTCCTGAAAATAAAAGAAAATATCCTCTATGAAGAGATGCTTTTATGACATGCTTAAAAAATAAGGTGGGGAGGGAGTGTGGAAGCCTGCTCAAAGGTCTGCTTTATAAAAAGATTTATGCCTTGCACAGGTTATAAACTTATCACAAAATCAAAAGACCCATAATGCTCACAACAGAGATTTTGCTTCCAATCTATCTTGTCAATGTGAACTGCAGAATAATTTGCATATTAAAATAAACATAATTAATTATAAAAACCATAGCATTTAAGTTTTGGGTCTCTCCTCAGATAGTAAGTAAACCCTCATGAGCAACTTCCTCTTCATTGGCAAGTCTTTGACAAATACACCAACTTGCAGTTTACACATGTCAGAAATCATTCCTGAATCACCAAAAAAAAAAAAAAAAAAGGTAGGCAAAAGGGAATACTTGAAGCCAACATTATTTAATCCTATTTATGTAAGAATTTACTTCATATGGTGCACTGTGTCTGGCTTTGGCTGCTGACAAGCAGTTTTTGGAACAGCACCAAGGCTGCCATTCCCCACTTCGGTAGCAGGCCAGGGGTGATCAAAATCTTGAGAGGAGACACGGCCAGGACATCTGACCCACGCTGACCAAAGGGATATTCCATATCATATCATATCTGCTCAGCCATAAAAGCTAAGAGAAATGTGGAAGAGGTGGGGGGAGCATTTGTTATTATATTTGTGTTCTAGGGCAAGACAGACTGAAGTCCTACTTCATGGGAAGTGGCAGGACTTTGCTTTATGATCGGAAATGAAGAATAAATTTTGTTTTCCTCTGCTTCCACATATGGCCTTTGCTTTTGCTTTATTAAACCACATTTATCTTGCCACATGATTTTTTTCCATCTTCTTTTCTCCTCTGCTCACATCCTGCTGAGAAGGGGAGTGACAGAGCAGTTTGGTGGGCAGCTGGTGTCCAGACAAGGTGCAGAGAACCGTTAAAAAAAGCACTGCTAAAAACCAATTTGTCTCGCCATCACCTGAGCTCCATTGTAAAGACCTGTAGTCAGACAATGGCAGCAAAAACAGGATGTTCAGTCAACCACAACTTGCAGACTTTGTGCACAAATGAGGTATATCACACACATGTCATGTAGATACCAGTGCTTTAACCTACAGACCCTAAGTGCATCACGCGAATGTCGCGTAAACTCCAACCCTGCATGCAGTAAACATGTTATTGCTATGGACTCCGTGGAGGACGTGCCATTGCTGTAAGTCCACACATGGCAAACATGCCATTGCTGCAGCCCACCGTAAAGTGCGCCACCCAGACTGTATATAAGCAAGTACCTGACACCCCTGGACAGAGATCTCCCTCACCGAAGGACAAAAGAGG
This sequence comes from Myiotriccus ornatus, assembly GCA_036023395.1. Classification (NCBI taxonomy): domain Eukaryota; kingdom Metazoa; phylum Chordata; class Aves; order Passeriformes; family Tyrannidae; genus Myiotriccus; species Myiotriccus ornatus. The sequence continues at coordinate 3,188,917 of JAYRBT010000093.1, forward strand.
AATGGATCTACAGAACGCCACTGGATCCATGGTGGTGACTATACCCTGCTTTCCATAATTATCTTTTGCTTTTTCCTACTTTCCTATTTCCTCCTTTCTCTTCTCTTTAATAGGGAATAAAAGTGAATTATAGTTTTGGTTACTAACATTTGGCCTCATTTGTGTGTTAATCTTGCTTTGAACTTTTCTCCTCTCTGCACTTGTGGATTGAGGGACAAGATTTGCCTCTCTGCACTCTTAAGACTGGAACTCCAGGTCAACCCACCACAAATGGAAATAAATCCCACTGTTAAAAAGGAACTGCATCTCATGGCACCATTTCTAGCATTTTGGAACCAGTAACTGCTTAGTTTATATCTTGCTGGCACCAGCAGTGATTCTATCTGGCAGTAAATCACTGGATATGAGTACCATATCCACTCTCACACTGCCAGTTCTGTAGCTATCTTCCTCATGCTATTGCACCCTGTACTTATACCAAACTTATGTTTTGCAAACATCTGTATCTTGCCCCAACAGATATGTCTTGACCACAAAGAAGTCCCAAGATCGTAAGCTTATAAGATGTCAAGACACTCTATAATCTAAAACCAAAACCAATTTTATTCCCCCAAGTTATACATTAGAAGATATGCTAGAGCAGAGGCAGAATAAGCATATCATTTAGTAACACAAAACCAACATTGAAAAGATGCAGTCAAGTATAGTTATTCTCTCACCTACTAGGAGACAATGCTTCCAATAACTCAGAAAATCAGCAAAAAAAACAATGATGAGAAAGCAAAAGAACTTCAGAGAGTTTTAAGAAGGTCCACAGAAGTTAGCACACCACACTAAACATTGTGAACAGCGTCTGAGAAAGTGAAGATTGTTTTGAGACTCCAAGTAGGATCTAGAGCTAACAAACCAGAGATTAGGATGAGAGGGATTACAAAGAAAGATGGGAGATGTAAGGAAAGTGTAGGTATACAGGCAGCTGTGGGGGGAAATATTAATACTGTGCACTTATGCATTCCCAAAGCATTTTATTCCAAGTAACACTGTCAACCGTTACCTACAGACACTAAAAAGCCATACACATGTGCAACCTTCTAGACAAGACCTTTGCAAACTGCTGCTGCAGTCAGCTATTACCTTCTTGCTCAATGACTAGTAAAACTGCCTATCTACAATACTCTTCAACTCCATCATGGAGCTTTTGCCATGTCACTTTAGTCTGAAAAAATCCAAATCGATGCAGTTATAGAGGAGGAAGTACAGGTGCCAACCAGACCAACTTTTTCAGATAAAAAGCTTACTGTTGGAATAATAACCCAACACTTCTGACTTAAGTCTTACAAGAATCAGTTTAGATTCACCCAAAAATCAAGAGCCCCTACAGACAACGAAAGAATACTTGAAGATTCATACCAGTATCAAGGAGCAAAAAACATCTGTTTCAGAGAGGTATATGGGGTGAGAATGACTGAAGACTAAGTGGCAGGGAGAATGCAAACAGAACAATTATTTATTGTTATTTGTTATTTTGATAATTGTTTTGTTATTTGTTAATTTGTTATTAAAATTTTACATAATCCCTGTTTTATATAATTTCAGAATCACAGTTCCATCACCAGGAAGAAGTTTCAGTTGCCCTATTTCTCTCTGCTTCTAGCTATATATATTGAAGATCTCTACCTCTTGCTACCTCTAACACTTGTGAGACGTCTTGGGATTTACTGCTATTTTTCGTTACTTGTGGAAGCTCAGACTGTTCTGGATCACTAGGCTAACACAAGACTTGAGGAATGCATGGTCAGGAGCAGCAGAAAATTAATATAAGCCCTCCTCTTTGAAATAGCAGTCTGATTCCATTGCCTGTTGAGCCAATGTTCTACTGGTTAGGTGAAATTTCAGCACTGTTAGCTGGCTTCCTCTACCTATCTTCAATTCTTCCACCCACTTGGCCTGGTAGGCCAAGGATTAATTACCTTTCATACATATTTGAAAGAGAAATAATCATTCATCATGATTTAAGAGTTCTTCAGATATTTGATGGTTACTACAAACTAGCTTTCATGCAGGGGATCACATGGTTCTACAAAGCCAAAATATAACCCTATGCTTCCATGCAGGAAAACCTCAATACACCAAAAACCCTTCCAAAAGACTTAAGCACTACAGTGTGTAGAGGGAGAAAGAGTGAACACTTTCAAATTCAGACACATTACCTTTCAGTGCAGGCACATAGTTTTCTGTCTTCTTTAAAATTTGTTGATAGGTAGCTATAGCACTTTCATATTTGCCTAGAATCTGCTCAAGTGCTGCAGCTCTATAAATGCTGTACATGAGCTCTGGGTTCAGCTCAGTTGCTCTCCTGAAGGATTTTAGAGCTGTTGAGTAGCTACCTCTGTTCAAGTAAGCCTCCCCTAGAGACTCCCAGCAGTTGGAATCCTTCGGATCAGCTCTGAGAGCTGCCTGCAAACTGAAGATGTGAAAATACAAGTTTATTTAAATAAAAGGTGATACACTTTAACAAAGTATTTCCTTGCATTACACACTCTCAGAACACTAATTTTGCATTATATACTCTCAGGACACAAATGCACAATTATACAAAACTTTTAAACACAGCATAGTAGCACTTCCATCTTCAGAGGACATGATACAAGTTTAGCCACAGTGCCTAACTGTGGCTCATTATTCAGTGCTATATCAGGCTTGTCTATGCCTGTCACCAGGCTCGTTAGTACAGAACACTGCTGTGATAACAAGGCCCCATTCTAAGAATTCTGGAACAGAAGAGAGACTCAGCTCACTCAGACCCATCTCCCATTGTTTAGTACAAGCCATCCTATAATCAGCTAACTTATTTTCAAAACTTGCTATGATCAAAGACTGTTTCATTGGGATTTATAGAAAAGGACTTAAACCAACCACCAGTTCTCTTACTCAGCCACTGCTTGTGACGGCTGACCACTTCTCAGGTAATAGAGTCCACGATGAAGCCAGGCCCATTTTGCTGTACCAGGGCTTGCTTTTTCAGTTACCTCATTCAGGATTGACAGAGCAGTATCCTAATAAAGCACCAAAAATGCAAGGTTAGCAAACAATATATGTTTTTTAAATGTTCTGATGACTTCGCATGCTTTTCCTGAAAGCAGCAAGGTGGAGAGTGGAAAAAAGAGGTGACTCTATTTAAATATGGAAAATGCCCTAGCTTTCTTTTCGTGTTTCCTGATGAAAAAATTGTTCATCTCCATCACTCATGTGATGACTCCAATGGTTGTCCTATCATTCTCCCCAGATAAATTTAGTTCAAAATTGGAGCATAAAATTGAAGCAGGTCCACCTACGAAAGCTAATAAGCAATGACAGAACATCTGTTTTCAGATCTTATTCTAAAATACAAAGGAAACCTGAAGTGATTCCTCAAAGAGAAGGACTAATAGAAAAACAAAACAGCAGTAATCTGAAATTCTGAATGTACAATACCATGTCTCCAAGTTCCACACTTAAGTCTACAGCTGCTGTTCCAGATTCTTCATCTGTTTCATCCAGTTCAAAAGCCTTTTTATAGCAACCACGAGCTCTACTTTTATCTCCAGCAATGTCTCTGTAGTAGTTACCTAAATAAAAAAAGGCACTTCCCAAGTAGCTGTCCAATTTTGCAGCCTGTAAGGAAATATCAACAAACATAACAGAGCATTTTGAAAGATTATAGTGATAGACAGGTCCAGTGATAACGGCTTGTTTAATCTCTGCTTATCAACTTTTTTAAGCCCTTTCTGTGATGTATCTGAGTTGTCAAACTTTATTTTTGGTTCACCCAGATTACCTGAGTTTTAAGTATCTGCAAAATATGCTACAAACCTCATGACACAAAGCATTTTGTACATGAAGTACTAACAAACTATTTGTGCTAGGTGACATCCCATAATTTTCATATTCTACTGTTTCAACCATTATGGTCATACTCTTGCCATATTACAACCCAATTAACTCCAGCCTTTTCTAAAGTTTAAGTTCCTTCTTAGATGCACTTGGCCGATTTGTTTATACTTAAGAAACCCCCAGCCTCTAGGCAGCAGAAAACAGCTTAGTCAATAATAACAATAATAATAATAATAAAGAACACATAATATGTTTTAAAACCAAAAGTACTATCCACTTCAATTACACTCACCAGTACACTCTGCTGTAATTAAAGTGCAAACAGTAGGCAATGATTTGAGTTGTCAATACCTATCATGAAGTTATATGGTGAGTTTACAATGCTTGCAGTATTTTTTTGTATACTCCCATGTTACCAATACAGATGTCAGACTAAATCTTTTGGATTCATATTATAACCTATGTTCAGAGAAAAAGCCACCATCAGTAAAAAACAAAAGATTGGGAAAAGCATATAAATTGTGGGGGTTTACAGACTTAAATCCATGGACAGACAGTGAATCTCTAACACCATTCTCAACTTTTGCCTTCCTCACTTTTCTTCCAGTTTGAACATTGCCCTTCTCATTTCTAAATGATCTCAAAGATCTATGCCAGTCATCAAGGGGCCTCAACATTCCAACCTTCAAGGAATGAAGATTGTGGAAATCACCACTATGTTTGGCTAATTCAAAGGCCTCAAGAATTAGGTGAAAAGAGGAAAACAAAAGCAGGGAGATTCCAGGTAGCTGCACAGCTCCCTACAATACCTTTTTGCACAGCTGAAATTGGTTTACAGGCTCTGGAGGCTTATACATTGTAACAAGCAGAATATTCAAGTTTGTCACTCCATTCAGCATATTTGCCATATTTGGTTTCTTTGTATAGGAAAACACTAATTCTACATGAACAATTAAAGCAGTCTTTTTACCTTCAAGAACTGAGTGAGGGCTTTTCCTTTGTCTCTTTTTGTCTCATCACTCATGAACCAGTATGTGAGCCCCAAGTACTGATGATACTCTGCAGTTTCTGCCTTTCTTTCAATAGCATTCAGAAAACTAAATGAAAGGAACACAGATCAGATCAGACAAATTCTGAAAAGCTACAAAACTCTATATTCTACTCCCCCATAACATTTCCCTGTTAGAGGACAGAAAAAAAAAAATCTACCTTCTTTCTGCTTGTTCATAGTTCTTTTGGGAATAATGGATGTAACCGTCTAGAGCATGGGACTCAGCCAGATCAGGGTGGGACAACAGAAGCTCTTGTGAAATCTGAAAAAGGATGTAATTTTTCCCTAGTTATTTCCTTCATGAAACTCAGAATTGCACTTAAATTACAGGAATAACAATAAAGCACTAACCTTAGAAGCCTCATCAATTAAACCTTTCTTTAGATAAGCCTGGCCCCTTATAGCTGAAATCACTGGATCACTGCTTGCATCTACAATCTAGAAAACCAAGTAATAAATATCATCAATTTATTCTCTCCCCACACTAAGAAATCAAAGGTGTCACAAGCAGGTAGACTGCACTAAGATAATGGAAAGAAAACATTTGCACACTTTCTCTATTACACCTGAAAAGACTCAGACAGAATACTTCTGACAAAGAACAAGCATAAGACTGTAGAGAGCAAGGACAAAGGTACAGAAGCATGAAGAACAACAATGAACAATGGAACTGAGACAAAAAACAAGGGGAAGCAACTTCTGCTAAAGCTTAACCATGCTACCTTAAAGTATCTTCATAACTAATGACAAGTGAACAAAGGACATAGGAAGCAGGATTATAACAATAATTCAAATTAAGGTGAACAACAGCCACAGAACTTGCATGAGCCCAGCAGCAGTGAGCAAGACTAGACAATGTCAATAGCAACAGCTTCTAAAATTAGAATTGTGACTGAAAAAGAGCTGGAGCAAAACCTAAAAAAGCAGAGATGAAAGAAATGTTTGGATTACACTATAGTTGGTAGGAACAGTCTAAACCACACAGAATGTAGAAAGGAGGCAGGGATACAAATACACAGCTTGAGCACAGAAAGATGAGAGCACTTTTTAAAATTTAAAAAAACTACAACATTTTAGTCCATGAAAATACCTGCTCAAGTGCTTTAATGGCTTCTTCTGCAGCATCAGCATCAGCTATTTTAATCAAAGTCTCTGCTTTCAACTGAAGGACAAGATTCTTCCACCAAAGATTAGGACCCTCAGGAATTTGAAGTGCCTCAAGAGCTGTTGACAAGAACAACCTTTCATCAAGTATAACTAGAAAAAAAACAAAACTACAAAGAGCAGCACTGTTCTAGATATTTTTAAAATCTTGTTAATTCCAATTTTTCAGTCTAATAAAGCACCATTTGAACTGCTCTCGCCCATATGTAAGAAATTGTCTGGTAAAATTTCAATTCATTCAAGTTTAAAAACTAAATCTTAGGAAGGTCCTCTCAGATGCATGGACACTGATTGTTTTCTAGCTGCTGGTGGTATAAACGGAATGCTTCCTTTCTTTCCCAGTTGAGTTCTGAAGAAACAATGACCTTTCAACAGACAAGTTGTTTTTACACTTCAGTATTTAAAGAAAATAATATCACTGAAACCAGGGATTTACCTCTGTGCTTTTTACCTCTCTACAAAGTACTGCTTACTTTTCCAACGCACAGTATAATCTCACTTCAGAGAGTGAAGGTAACTTTGTCGAGATTCAGGATTCTCCAAAGGCAAGAAGTTCCTGCATAACTCAATTAATTGTATTTATTTTCATGTATGATGAACTTTTGTCTGACTTGACACAGCCAGTAAGAAGACCAAGCAAAAACCAATGCTTCCCCAGAATTCTCTCCAACATTCCACAGATTCTTTGGGCTCAAGGAAAATTTCTGCATCAACAGCATCTTTTAGCAAAGATTAATACCTTGACTTACCCCTTGCACTGAGAAACAAAATTTTGTTTGTTCTGAGCCTGCCATTTTAGTTGCATTTGGTACTAATGGACCTCACATAAGAAACAAAACATTTGATCTTTATTTATTCCATATAATTTTCACCTTTACATATTTCACATTTTTCTCTTCTCCAGGCTGGAAAAGGACTTGAAAGTCTATTTAGTTCTCATATGCTCCATTTTTCATACACTTGATCATCCTTATTTACTGGTCTATTAACTTCTACTACTGTTTTCTTTTTGAGATGGGGTGGATGGGTATCAAAACTGCACACAGATTTCATACTGCTGAAGTTCCTAAAGCCACTGTATGTTGATGCTCTGTTTCACTAACCATTTCCTTCCCTGAAATTGCTAATATTTGATTTGAAGAGGAAAGAAACAGTCCTATTTTTTCATACAGAATGAGGACTCTTCTGCACTCTACTTCAACAAGAATGTAAGATACCTTTGTGGTAACACTTCTTCCCACAGCTCGATGCTTCTGCATTTAAGACTATAGAATTTTATTCATTATTCTAACACTTAGTTACACACTCAGGTAATCCCCTCAAAGTTTTGCAGTCTACTTTGAATAGAAGCAAACTATAACTTTATTACTCAACAGTCATCAAAGGCACAGGTATTGATGAAAATGCCAGAGACACCTCCTTCCAGCCTGAAAACAGATGTAATTACTATACCATGCTCTACCTTTTAACTTATTTAAAACAAAAAACCAAACACCCAGTGATACAACTTTAATTCTTAACCCAAGACAACTTAGTTTCTTTAGAACCATAGAATCAACCGGTTTGGAAAAGACCTCTGAGATCATCAAGTCCAACCCTTGATCCAGCTTCACTGTGGTAACTAAACCACGGCACTAAGGGCCACATCCAGTCTCATCTTAAAAACTCCAGGGACAGTGAATCCATCACTTCCCTGGGCAGCCCATTCCAATGCCTGATTACTCTCTCTGTAAAAAATTTCTTCATAATATCCAACCTAAACCTCCCCTGGCAGAGCTTAAGACCATGCCCTTTACTGATAGTTGCCTGGGAGAAGAGACCGACCCCCACCTGCCTACAGACTCCTTTCAAGTAGTTGTAGAGAGTGATGAGGTCACCTCTGAGCCTCCTCTTCTCCAGACTAAACAACCCCAGCTCCCTCAGCCTCT
>JAYRBT010000093.1:3215825-3230444 GCA_036023395.1 Myiotriccus ornatus
TCCCGTGCAGGTAGAACCAAGCAAAACATAGATAAATGCTCACATATGTCAATTTAAATATGTGGTAATGATGGGAAATGTCAAAGCTTTTAATTGAGGGGGACTTGTTTTTCCTTTTTTTTCTAGTTTGTGTCTGAATTTTTTCAGTATTCTCCTGTTTCATCTGTTTTGCTTTCCTGTTTCTTGTGCTTCCTCCTTTCTTTTCACTTTTTGTACTGCTTTTTTCAGCTAAGTGTAAGTTCCCAAATCTTTTTGCAAACTCCACTGAAGCTTCAGTTTTATAAAAAAAATCATAGAATCACAAAAACAGACAGGTTGGAAAAGCCCTCTGAGATCAAGTCCAATCCTTGATCCAACACTGCCATGGTTACTAGACCATGGCACTGAGTTCCACATCCAGTCTCATCTTAAAAACCTCCAGGGACAGTGAATCCATCACTTCCTGGACAGCCCATTCCAATGCCTGATTATTCTCTCTGTAAAGAATTTCTTCCTAATATCCAACCTAAACCTCCCCTGGCAGAGCTTAAGACCACACCCTCTTGTCCTGCTACTGGTTGCCTGGGAGAAGAGACCAACCCCCACCTGGCTACAACCTCCTCTCAGGGAGTTGTAGAGAGTGATGAGGGTCTCCCCTGAGCCTCCTCTTTTCCAGCTAAACAAATCTTCAGGATTTGTAGAGAAATCATTGATTTGTCTGCTACAATGCTGAAACTACACTCGGAACTACTCTCCCTTCCCAATACAAAGTTAATAAATATCTTTTCTGTTCTTGGCAAAAGGTAATAAATAATATCTGAATAAAGTGGTGACTATTACCACTGTCTTCCAATGACATTTATTCCAAACACACTTTTAGATACATGAGGTATCTTTCTGTAGCTTTAATTGAACTATTCAGTATTTTTCTTTACTTAATGCAGTTGTTTTTCTGTGTTCAATTTCACACTTGCAGAATTTGCTGGGAAAGTAGACAAAAGCTGTATTCCTCCATCTTAAAACGTGTCTAGTCCTTTCAGTTGCAAAGACCCTCCCTCGTTTGTAGCTGTAAGGGGGATCCTTCTTTCTCTCAAAGCATACCCTGGAAGAAATAGCTGGCACAGGCTGTCAAATATAGTTTTACATTTTAGTATTCACTTTATTGATAAACTTTTTCTCAAGGTCCTATTTTAAGTGGGGCTCTGAACCAGCAGGACAGCTTTTATTTAGCCAGTGGCTTGGACACCTGCAAGGAACTGAGGGTACATCTCATATGGAGGTGTTGGGGATGATACCAGGAGACATGGTAGGAAAAAAGACTTTGGGGTGGGGAAAGGAGGAGTGTTGTCATGTGGGGTTGATGCACTATGCTTACAGGATATTTTTATTGCTTATAGAATGACTTAGTTTCATTTTGTGATTCCCTTTAAATTAGTATTGGAAAGGGTGAACAATTCTCAATAAGCTGCAAAGAAATAGGAATTGACTAAAACAATCTTCCTTTATAGTTTCTTTGTGACTCTTCCCTTGGTTTCCTTTCTTATTGGTATCTTAAATATTCTCACTTTGTTTCTGCAGCTGGTAGTGAAGTAGATTACCTAAAAAGGATAAAATTGAAGGCATATGGTGTTTATAAAAATACTGTATTTTCATTCCTTCCACAAGTATACCTAAACTCATATTAAAAGGTAATTGTAGTAAGGGGAAATAATACTCTGAAAAACATGTAAGTACAGGACTGTTTCATGGGGATCTGTACTACCATGCCATTTTCTTTCAGAAGTCAATAAGAATATTTTCTGATCTGAGAAAACTTTGACTTAATGATTGCTTGGCACCTGGAAGGATGGGACCTTCTTCTGCAATTTGGGAGATTACTTGAGTAAATTTTGTTACTTATATTGATTATGACAAGATTTGAAAGAGTAATACTTTGTATTCCTTGTTCTATTGGATCACAATGTGGAGTTCTAACCTCTATAATAATGAGAAGATTAATCCCTCTTCAGTATACAAGTATATCTTGGGAGTATCCCTCCCAAGTATACATGTAGGGGGTACCAATTACTCATCAAAATTTTATTTTTTTTCCCAGCTATGTGGAGTGGTCTTTTCACCCATTTAACAGAATCTTGGAATAACTTCAAAGGTCTAGATCCAGATTATATAACATGGATGGATCTCATGGAGAAGCATGGCTACCACACACAGAAGTTTGGGAAATTGGACTATACTTCTGGACATCATTCAGTTAGGTAATCAGATGGATTCTTCTGCTATGAAATGGACAGTAGTGGACAAACCATGTAATGATCTGTTACATGGCTTCTGTCTCTGATTGAAATAGTAATATCTTTAATTGAAAAGAAATTGTGCTAGGTACCTAACAGTGATCTGTCCTGCAACTTTATGCGGAAGCAAGCATATCCCATGCCACTGCACTTTGGCTTTTACCTGTATGTGGAAGGTGATATCAAAACTGCTTTTGACCAACATGAATCGTTAATTTTTATCACTGGTATTGCTCCCTAAATGAAATTCATAAACTGTTTTTGCCTTGCTTTGAGACTTCCAGGCTTCCAGGTTATACTAGCAATGTAGGAAAAGCAGAACAAAACCCCATAATTATAATAATTTAATATTAAATATATCATCACAAAACATGAGAGGTTTTGTGGGGTGTTTTTTGAAGGCTGTAAATATTCACAGACTTGTGCTGTTGTGGTGGGTTGACTCTGGATGGACACCAGGTGCCCACCAAAGCTGCTCTATCACTCCCTTTCCCCATCTGGGCAGGGATGAGAAAATATAATGAGAGACTTAATGCTGAAAATAAGGATATAGAGAGATCACTCAGACACGCAGGCAAAACAGACTTAACTCAGAAAAATCAATTTAATTTATTGCCAATTAGAATTCAGAATAAGACAATGAGAAGTAAAACCAAATCTTAAAACATCTTCCCCCCACCCTTCCCGTCTACCCAGGATCAACTTCACTCCCAGATTCTCTACCTAATCCCCTTAGCAGCATAGGGGAAGGACAGGGAGTGCAGACTGTGCTCAGTTCATTACATGTTGTCTCTGCTGCTCCTTTCTCCCTCACATTCTCTAAACATTTAGAGAATAACTGCATTATGTTAAAAAATTAATAATCATAACGTGTCTGGATAGTTGGGACAAAAAATGGTGTCTTCCTTCTATGTAGTTTTTATGAAGATGCTCTCTCTCACTGATTAGTAATTATGTCTATTGTTGAAATGATATAAAAAACAGCTTTTTCTTTTATATTAAACAGGTTAGAGTTACTTAACATTTCCTCACTTCCCTCAGTAAAATGAACTGTCAGAAGTTGAAAGGTGACATTAGTAGTTATTAGTGTGTTTAATGTATACACTGCTTTTAATGACAAAATACTTTACTGATGTAACCTGGTGAGATCTCTCCTATTTTTGTGTTGATTGGCAACGATGAAATGGCATTTTGTGTAGGTATTTTACACTTTTTAGGAGTGAGAAGTTGATATGGTGTGATATTTTGCCATGAAATCTTGCTGGCTTCAGTCTACAGGAACATTAGGCAAATATTCTTTTTGTTTACTTATTATGGCTGTCCTGTTTTACTCGACCCATTTGAATAGCAGAAGGAAGAATGGCACACAGAGTGCACGATGAACTGGTTGCCATTCTGCTATCAGAATGCTGCTGACTGAGCATCTGTACAGTGATCTTAACATTGCAGTCCCCTTCTTCAGTACTGATCTGTTTTGCTGATGTCATTCATGTTCCCTCACTATCAGTGCTTTAAGCTTCCTCTCATTATGTCTGGTACCCTCACATTTGCATGGTTCTTGTTGTATTATTCTAAATGTTTTTGTCACGAGTCTTCACAGATGAAAAATAAATTAAGCCAGTTCAGTGCTGTTCAAAATGGCAGCACCAGTATCAGTGGAGTTACACTGGTGTGCTCTTATTTTCCTCATTCTGGCATGTAGGGATTTATCCACTTCAATGATAGGGTTTGAGTCTCACAAATGGAAATTACGGTATAACCATATAATCACATCATGTTTATGTAAGTCTTGGTCGCATGAGGCTGAATTCATAGGCACTTCAGATATAATAGGAAAACACAGTGAAGTCTATGGTGTTGCAGTTTTTAATGATCTTTTTTTTTCTGTGTCTTGACCCTACCTTTTCACCTACTACAATTTTTTTTATACATTTGTTTTGACTTTCCATTCAGTGAAAGTTTGAGATACGGACTTAAAGTTATTTGAATAAGTGCAGGTAGTGGTTGAGAATAAATGAAAATAAACACATGGTTAGTTAGCCTTTTTATGCCTACACAAGGGAAATTTGTAAATGGCAGTTTACAACATTTTTAATTTTAAAAATGGAAACTACAAATATATTCCTCGGTCAGAGAAAAATGCACATCTTGTTCCCAGCATGGCATCTGTGTAGACATTTGAAAACCCTAAGTAGCCAAGTAGTCTCTCAACAGTGTAGAGGAGTTATAACAAAGATTCCTGTTTGCTGTGGAGATAATTAAAATGTCCTGCTGTTTTAATTTCCTGTTGAAAGGGAGAGTAGCAAAGGACATAGAACAGTTCAGCTACTGCAAGATTCAGCAGGCAGTATTGTATCTTTAGAAATTTTTCTTAAGCATATGTTGTTTCTTTGGACAATAAAGCCACTTCTGCTCCCTAATCCCATGTTTATCTAAGTAAAAAACCACTTGTTAGCTTTCCTGCTTCAACAGTTAGGGTGTGTGACATAAATCAATTCTGCTTTGTTCTAACCTATTTCAATAGGTTGCTAACACAAATCATCTCTCTAACTATGGAATTTTATGTATCTTAAAAATACAAATGTATAATGAAAAGGAGCAATTTGAATATGACTTGCTCATAAGATAATTATCCATAGTTGTGAATTAATGAGCTTTGAAGAAGAGGGTTTCTAGGAAATATATACTAACAGGGAAAAAGAACTGGATCTTCAGCCTCTGGACTATTGTATACATCAAGCCTCTGCTTCCTGTCAAAAAGACTCCATGTGTGCTTTTGACTTTTCACTTAAAATAGATGCAATTACTGACTGTCATGTAGTTACTTTCATTTGTGTCAATAATGATGGTAGTTCATTAAGCTATATTTTCAATGTTGCATTGCTATATCCTTTATATATGGCTTTTTTTGATTGTATATTTGTTACAACTTCTGGAGTACTATCTGCTAGGAAAGGAGATGGGATCTCTTTTCATTCTCATTGGAAATGTGGAAAATTGGCATTAACTTCCTCAATAGCGTTTATCAACTACATCTAAAGTAAATGAACAAGATAAATCACTCTTACAGACTTTTGTCTAAAGTGTGTTTAAAAATGTTGTTTCTAAAGGCAGCCTCACCAGGCAAGTTATTTCCCATTGAATCCTTTTAAATAACAAAAAATCTAACGCCCTCCTTACCAAATAAATAACATGTGAATCCATGCCAGAATGCAGAGCAGTGTCAATAAGATGGAGATGCTATTTCTAAATATTATTTTTTAGATGTAAGAAGAGCTGTTCTGACATGAAGTGATAATAAATAAGAAAAAAGGTTCAGAAGCAGAAAAAAAAGGCTGAAAGTTGGAGTATAAAATAGAGGCACAATAGCTATAGCTCAATTGAATAACAATTCTTCTTTAGGTAGGAATTACACGTAGATTGCAGCTAAAAGTATAGGGATAGGTTTTCAGGAATTCATAATGCTTTTTGCTTGGAGGAAACGTGAAGAAAACATTTTCTGCTGAGTACGTATCTTGTGTATGTATTTTCAGTAACCGTGTGGAAGCTTGGACTAGGGATGTTCACTTCCTGCTCCGACAAGAAGGGAGACCCATGGTAAATCTTACAGGTGATAGGAAACGGGTTAGAGTGATGGAAGCAGATTGGCGGAATACTGATAAAGCAGTAAACTGGATAAAGGAAGAAGCTGTTAATCTTACTCAACCATTTGTTCTTTACTTGGGACTAAATTTACCACACCCGTACCCATCACCCTATGCAGGAGAAAATTTTGGATCCTCTACATTTTTAACATCTCCCTATTGGCTTGAAAAGGTATGTGAAGATGAAATTTAAATATGAATCAATTAATAACTGTACTTTTTACACACGGTATTTTATTCCTGATTTTTCAAGCCATACAGAGTTTTGATGTTTCATTACACAGTAAGAAAGGACTTGAATGAGGTGTTAGATTTCTGATTTAAGGCTAAGCAAATAGAAAATTCCTCTCTCTTGTAGGAAAGGGTTTGTAGCAGTAGTCACTGAATCAATAAGAAGTTTGGAGTTCAATGGCCAGAAACTTGAAAGAACAGAATTATAGCTGTAAATTATTTTCAGTTAGTGGTCTGAAGTTCATTGTTACGAATATTCTGTATTCTGCTTGTCATAAATGATGCTATATGTATCCATTTTTCTGAGTTTTACAGTGAAAGATTGACTTTCCCTGCAGTATGAACCTAGACCATGAAGCAAAATAAGACACAACGGAAGTCTTTCTTTTTTGTAAACTTTTCCTGTGCTACTGTAGGTTTACAATGGTTTTAGAGCACAAAAAAAGTCCCATTATGTCTGTATGTGTAAAACTAACAAATACCACTCCATTCCAAAGAAGAAATACTTTTTTCTCTGTTTTGTATGGTCTCCAGTTGCTATTATCTACCAGAAAATATGCATGTGTTACAACAGATTTCAGTACAGAAAGGCATGAAATATTCTCCGCAGCTGAAGCATTATAATTAGGTTAGAAAAGACTTTATATCTCAGAAAAACCCTCCCATTTGCAGTTTGTATAACTTGTGACCTACTCTAGTGGAGAGCTGCTAAGTATCTACATGCACCAAAAATACAAATACTTACAAAAAAGATATACAAATGAAGGTTGTATTTCTTTGAATTTCTTTGTGATAGTGAGGGTTGTGGATTCTTCTGGGAAGGGTGAAAAGTTTGTGAGGAGAGGAAGAATGTGGGCAAAAAAACCCCTCCATTTACAAAAACAAGATCTAGCTTAGTTATTAAGGAAAACTTGCTAGGTGCTAACTGCTAGGTTAGATGTGTCTTGGGAAGGGGGGGTACCTTTTTCCAAGTCACAGACAGAATTATAACATCTCTGATGAATTTTTGTGTCATCATTAATCCAGTTAAGGATATGTCATCGTTAATCCAGTTAAACTCCATAGTTTGCTGAGGTCCTTTGCACAGCTACATATACATACTGTGTTGTGTGAAGCACATATTACCATTTATTGACCATTGACTGGTTCTTCTGGGATGTAGCTGTATTTTGGTCATGGAAGAAGCAGTCTTTGAAAATAACAGAGATAATCTCATGAAAAAGTTTGATAGCACAGATGAAGAAGTGAACTAAATGTCCTGTTGACTGGGACTCTAATACAGAACAGGGTATCAGCATGATATACTCATGAAACCCTGTGTTGTTAAGCAGATGGTCCCCTGTATTTTGCACAAGCTATCTCCTTTTCAGGGCACTTGGCTTCTTTCCTAGCTATGAATTACAACATACAGACAAAGGGATTATGGCTTTATGCATCTAGGTTGTAGTTCTGTAGAAAGGAATTATGGGTAGAGAGCGACACTTCTTGCTCCCATTATATCTTAAGCAGCTAATAAATACAGTTTGAGATGCCTAAAATGAAACTTTTATGTAGGTAAGTACCTTAAGCAATAGGAATATGACTGCAGCAGTTGTCTGCTATTATTTTATCCTCTACGATTTCTTCTAGCAGCCTATTTTCTATAGAGCCTTAGGAAACTTAGATTTTCATGTGTTCGTTTGAGTATTACAAAGCCAGATTTTATGCCTATGGGCACTTCTCTTGCAGTTTTACTGTCTTGTTTAGCTGTCAGTCTGTTCCTCCAAGTAACAAGTGATAGGATGAAAGGAAATGGCCTCGAATTGCACCAGGGACCATTTAGATTGGATATTAGGAAAAATTTCTTCACCAAAATAGTTGTCAAGCACTGGTACAGGCTGTCCAAGGTAGTGGTGGATTCACCATCCCTGGAGGGATTTGAAAGACATGTAGATGTGACACTTGGGGACATGGTGGTGAGCTTGGCAGTAGTGAGTTAATAGTTGGGCTTGATGGTCTTAGGGGTCTTGTCCAACCTTAATGATTCTATGATTCCATGACTTAATACATCTGCTAGACATTAAGAGAGAATATTGACATTGTGGGAGGTGGAATGTTGTGGGTATTGGAACACACGGCCAAGTACAGATAATGAAGAGCTGCCTGGGGAGCTTGTAGCACAGTGCCTGTCTCTTGAGCCTGTGGTGTATCTTTGACCATCAGTGATGTTAATGTCCATGTGTTCCAATACCCACAACATGGGACTGATACTCTAAGTAAACAGGAATGTAATATTTCCAGGGACAACTTTGGTCTGACTGCTTTTGTGCTGTACAGAGCCTCTTGGACAGTAAGTATCTCAGTTATTTTATCAGGAACCAGTGTTGCCCATGTTTGGGGCCAGCCAAGAAGTGGAGCTGTGACTGCAGTCCTGAGAATGTGCTCCACAGACACTGGAGTTGCTGTGCCATAATCTAGTCCTCAGATCTGTTTATTAGAGATTTTCAGAGGTAAACAAAGGCAATAGGTGTGGGTTTAGTTTTTAATAAATTCAAGTTTTCCATACTAAGATTACATCTTCTCTGCTTTGTGGTAATTTGTGCTTCTAAGTCTACTGTATAGAAATTATTAACTGTTAAATGTAGCACTTACATAAGGGAATGCTTATAAGTATGACAGTTTAGGCTAAATGTATATGTCAAACTTTGAGGCTCTAAATCTAGTACTGCAGCACACAATTATGCCAGTTTGAATATATGTGTCCATCACTACTTGAAATTTGTTGGCTTCTTAGTTTCACACTGATCTTGCATTTCTTTATAACTAAATGGATTGACATATATAAAGTAGAAAAGTATTAAAAAAATTGGATTAATGTAGTCAATTCTTTTTGTCAAGATGTCAAGACTTGTCATCACTGTCCTGCAGACTTTCCCAGACTGCATGAATTTTCATGTTGTCCTGCATAACACCCAATCTTTTTGATAAGGGAGGTTTATAGTTGTCCTACAGCTAATGAAGACACTATGCCAATACTTCTGTACTTACTCAGGAGTACAGTTCTAGAAGACTGTTCTGTGCTATCTCTCTTAAAAATAATACAACAGCTGGTAAAGCACACATTTCTAGCTCCTAGCCTTAGTTTCTAGATGATTTTTTAAAATTACTTGCTACCTGTGGAAGCCACGGGGAAGTACAGACAAGGTAGCAGCACCACGTAACAGATAAGCAGGTGGTGTTTTCTGGAACATAAGCTAAGAACTGTGCATTTATGTAAAGTTTTTAATTAAATCTGTGTTAAAAAAATGTGTTTTATTCAGTTGCCAAAGTAATGTTAAGTTCCTCTTATTTTTAGGTAAATTTTGAAGCTATTAAAATACCCAAGTGGTCTTCTCTCTCCGAGATGCATCCAGTAGACTATTACTCATCGTATACCAAGAATTGCACAGGAGAGTTTACAAAGGAAGAAGTGAGAAATATTAGAGCATTTTACTATGCTATGTGTGCAGAGACAGATGCCATGCTGGGTAGGTAATATTTCATTATTCAGTGGGTTTTCTAGTTGGTTTTTTTTGGGGGGGGGGAAATGGTGATAGGGCTGATCTTTGGGGAAAAAATAGAAAACAAAACTCTTCAATTCAGACCTGGGAGTAAGTCACGTGGATGTTGCTTAATCAGTCTATATGACAAATAATAGGGTAGCTTTTAAGGTTCTTGCAAGGTGAATTCAGTGCACTCTGAAAAATAATCACAACCACAAGTCAGAAGCTCTGTTGAAAACCAGCAGCAAAACATTGCATGACCCATGTACCAGAGGAACTAAATGCTCTTTGATTAAGTGCTAAATGAAATAATGGAAACATTTTTGTGAAGGAGACTGACTGACAAAGCAGAGCTGGAAGGAAAGATAATTTTACTGCCTAAGTATTATAAGTATCAATCCTTAGAGGTTGATTTCAAATGCATAGACTGGATAACAGCTGTTACACATAGACTAAACAATAAGGTTACATTTGGAATGTCCCTTAGCATCATATTATTGACAGTTAAGAAATAATTCATTAGACATTCAGAAGTCTTCCTAGTTTGCAGTAAGGTCTACATAAACAGAAATGACAATGCAAATTGGTCTTAATTTATTATATAATAAGCTAATCTTTTAGAGATGTTAGTCTGATAAATTGAATTAAAAGACACAGAATTGCTCTTCCTCATTTTATGAATGAAAAGAGATCAGTGGAAGCCTGACAGTTTTAGGGAATGAAGGAATTGTCTTTGTTGCACAAACGTACATGCAAAAGGAGAGGAGTGTATCTCACATCTTCATTGCTCAAATGTATGTGCAAAAATAGAGGAGTTTCCAGCCCTCTGACTAGGAGGATTCCTAGAAGTTTGCATGCTGCTTTGCAGGTACAGAAGTTGGATGAAGTATTTTGAATGTATCCTTTTCATTACCTTTTTGTTGTTGCAGGTGAGATTATTTCAGCTCTGGGAGATACGGGGCTTCTTAGAAAAACAGTCATTATGTTCACTGCAGACCATGGAGAACTTGCTATGGAACATCGTCAGTTCTATAAAATGAGCATGTATGAAGGAAGTTCCCATGTTCCTCTTTTAGTTATGGGGCCAGGTGTAAAAGAACAGCAGGAAATACCAAATGTAGTATCTCTTGTGGATATATATCCTACTATGCTTGGTGAGTTAAGTAATTTCAAATGAAATTTTTTTTCCCAGTTACCATTATTATGTATTTGTATTATAGTCAGAATTATGCCTTCATTTTCTCAGGCAATATGGTAGCATAAGATATAGTTTATCCATAGAGCATACATATGGATAAAAAATGGATGAAAAAATTAAATAAAGGAGCTGATGATGTTCCTTATTACTATTACTGTCCTCAGTGTAATTACCCTGACTGATTATATGTAGGATTATTTGTTACTAAAAGAAAAAAGGTAATAAAAACCCATCAGATGCATTTTAGATACGAATAATCCTTGCTAGCCTTCATACCTAATGTTTTCTATAGAAATTACAGTGAGAGATTAAACCTGAAAGGATGGCAGGTTCATTAGTTTATCAAAGGAATGTCTTTTATGAAGACCATGTGGAAGAACAATAGGCTTTGTATAAGAAATATACGATTGATCTGGGCAAGGAAATAAGATATAAAAATGGGTATCAATTCATACCTTATTAGATATGAAAGTACTTAAAATGGACAGAGACTCCAAAAGAATTGACATTAAATTACTTGGATGGAAATCACTTTTGAGAATGAAGTTTTAAACAGTTGTCTGTGATAAATCATGCAAGAAATGACTCTCATTGAAACTAAACATCAAGTGAAGTTGCTGTTTGAGACTTTATCTGTGATCTTTTAGGCTACCGATCAGAAAAGTGTTCTTTTCAAGCCAGTCTGCAAAGCTTTCTCTCTAAGATGTGTCACATGTACCCTGCATTTGCTGAGAGAACGTCAGGCAGTAGATACAACAGTACTTCTAGCAGTGAATGTCAGCAAAAAAAATCCTCTTTTGTGTTGTTTTAAGTTGATTTTCTCAAAAATGAACAAAATTTATTTATCTCTTTGTGTCTTCTCAAAACTTCTGAATGAGTTATCCAGTTAAAAATAGGATATAAAATCTGAGTGGCTTTCTCTTTCAAATTTGATATCTTTATATATATATCTTTATATATATATCTTTATATATATATCTTTTTATATATATATATGTACTGGATATGGATCTTATATAAGTTATGGTATCATATGTAAAGAGTTAAAAATCTCTTTTTTTTTTCTTCTTTGTCCCTTTTCCACAAATGAAATAATTCGCCAGGTGGTTTGACATGCTTCTGTCCTTTCCTCCTATTTCCTCCTCTGCCCCCCAGAACTTTGTGTGTGTAATCCTTTCCTTCTCTTCTGGCAGTTCCCCTTTTCTGTAAACTGAATGTCAAAAAGATGAATCTGAAAACGTGAAGAACCCCTCTATGGTCTATTATGTCCGTAGTTTATATGCTACTGCTGACTAATGATGAAACATATTTCAAGGCTATTTTTGTGATAAATATAATCCCTTTGCTTTGTGTCGTCTAAGGGAAATCAGCAGTTGCTTCAGTTAATAGCATTACTGATTAAGGATAACAGAAGAGCCTATATCCCTTTTTCATTTGTTGAAATGTAGTATGTACTTGTTCTAGGTATTTGCCCAGGCATTGGGAACTGCTGGGTTTACACATTACAGGTCTTTCTAGTGGTTAGTCAGATGCTGGCTGGACAGAGGACAAAAAGGAAGATGTGTGCTGATAAAGGAAGAAGTCACCTGTGGCCAGTTTATATTCACAGAGTATCGCCACTTGGCATAGAACTGAAGATTAAATACTACCACAGTGCTCTGTGAAATGAAAGGTGTTGAATTTTGAATGTCTGTAGATGATATTCAGTGTGGTGATTAAAAAATTACTGTCATACCTGTTTTTAAGGACATGCTGAAGTTTAGGGGGCATTGTTGGGATTCTTAGTTACGTTTTTCAGAATGTCTCTGACAAACCTTTGCAGCCCTTTAATACTGACCTGATCTTTGGGACCTAGAGACACTTGTGATGTAAGTTGATGTTGAGGGGCTTGTGGATATTCTGAGGGCCATCTAGTGGGTTATGGAGTGTTTTCACCAGTGTTTTCCATACATACACTGAGTTGATACATCTTTGTCTTCAGTCCTGCCAGACAAGCAAGTGTCCCTGCTCCTCAATTTCCCCACCAGTTACAGATGATAAGCATAATGGCCACCTTTGTAAAGCATTTCAATGTTCACTACTGAATAATGCTATATAGGAGCTTAACACTGTTATTGTTAAAGGAATGAATGCCACACCATGTTGAATGTGGAGCTTTTGGGGTCTTTTCATACTATGACAATCTTTTTCTCCTGCCTGGTACAGTCAAAGCAAAAGAGAAATGTTTTCAACCATGATTAAAAAATAAACAAAGCAACACCCATCAAAGGAGGTTATTGTGATTTCTTTTCACAAACTTCTGTTAGACATAGATGATAGTGCATTTGATCAAGATGGTGGGCAGCTTGCCTTAGGAAGTTCCTTAAGGTTTCTTCATTGTGTATTTTGGGGTTTCTTTGTTCTACAAGAATAATAATTAGGAATGTACATTTTATTATCAAAATAGAATGTTCAGAGCATTGTGTTAGGCTTTTTTAATCATGGAAACTGCAATAGCATTTTGATTTTGTATATATTTCCTTAGATATAGCAAGAATTCCTGTCCCACAGAACCTCAGTGGATATTCTCTTATACCTCTGCTACATGAAAAGACTGAGAGTGAAGTGTCATCAAGAGTACCTCGGCCCTCTTGGGTGCTGAGTGAGTTCCATGGGTGCAATGTGAATTCTTCTGTGTACATGCTGCGAACTGGCAAATGGAAATACATTACATACTCGGATGGCTTTTCAGTACTGCCACAACTATTTGGTATGTTACAACTTTTATGTCTTGACTAACTCATTAATTTAATTAAATACAGTCTTAAATGACTTTTTGTTTGTTCCAGATCTTATTGCCGATCCAGATGAGTTGACAAATGTTGCCATAAAATTCCCAGTAATTGTACATTCCTTGGACAAAATACTCCGCTCTGTAGTAAACTATCCAAAGGTTTCTTCTTCTGTTCAGGAGTATAACAAACGACAGTTTATCAGTTGGAAACAAAGTTTGGGTCAGAATTACTCAAGTGTTATTGCGAACCTTAGGTGGCATCAAGACTGGTTAAAGGAAAAACAAAAATACGAGAATGCAATTGACAGATGGCTTGGGGAGTAGACAGAAACAACCTGGATTTAATATGACTGAGGTATGAAAACACTGTGCATTTGTAATATTATGCTGTATTTGTAATATTATGCTGTATAAGAATTACTGTCTTATATAAGCTGTAGAAAGCAAAGATTCCCAACAGTTACTGCTTTGTGCTGCGGAGCCAAGAGCATTTTATATAATGCCAGCACAACAAAACTAGTGTTTTACATGTTATTGTTCTGTAACACTTAAGTGTACACAGGAAGGATAATATGTAAATAATAATTATGTGTATGGAATATTTAGCTGATTAAAAAAATACAGAGTATTATGCATTAAAACTCAATAGGAATTTCCATTTATAAGGACAGAGCAAAGTGGAATTTGTCGAATTCATTGTAAGTCCTCATTAAATACACATTCATCCACTTAAGACAAGCTATAGCAGTTAAAATATAATCAAAAAGTTAATAACGAGTACTAGTCTGAACATAGATGTGGTTTATTCAAGTACTTAACTATCTCAGCATTCCTGTATCATAAAGAATCATAGAATCATAGAATAGATTGGGTTGGAAAAGACCTCCAAGATCATCGATTCCAATCCCTGATCCAACTCCAATTACTATATCATGGCAGTAAGGCCCACGTTCAATCTCTGTTTAAAAACCTTCAGGGATGG
>JAYRBT010000093.1:3230544-3265301 GCA_036023395.1 Myiotriccus ornatus
GATAAGACTGAGGAACCTTGGGAAGAAGAAGGGTGAGTTTACACAAGTTACAAAAGCCATTTTGGAAGCATGTTCACCTTAACAACATCAAAAACTTCTGCATCCTTTTATATATTGCAAAACTACCGCAACATCTCCTCCTTTTTTATTTTCTAAAGCTGGGTATGCCTTTATTGATTGAAAACTCCTGGCAGACATGAAAAGACACAAACAAAAGAATTTAAAACAAGCACATGGGGGTTTTTTTTGGTTATATTAGCTAATGTTCCCAGTTTCTAATCACGTTTCACTACTTTAAAACCAACCAATTGTACTCCACTGAAAGCCCTCTTTTATGAGAGGTATGTAATATCACTTACACAGGTTTATACTTACAAAATTCTTTGAACTAATTGAAATAGTTTTCATCGTGTTTCATTTACTGCTGAATACAGCAACACATACTGCAGTTAAAGTATTTCATTAGAGTCACTTTGGCAGATGGAATTTACTGATGTCTGTGTTCTGGTGAAAGGGATGCTGCTTTTCTCTGTTTGAATTAAATACTACTCTCAGTTAAATAGTCTTTGGACTGTTTTGCTGTTGTCAGATCATTTTTCAAAATACAATGCTTAAGAAATGCATAATTTGTTGTTTTATCCTGGAAAAGTCTTCACCCACCATTTTTCCACCAACCTTGGATATTTATCAAATCAGAACTGTGGGATGGAGCACGGTGGTTCCCATTCTCCTTTTTTCTAATATGCAGGTGATGGAGACAGAGACAGCGATGTTTTGGTAAAGGCAGCCACTGTGAGCTGGAGGTGCAAAGGAGTTCAGAGGATTCAAGAAGTGACCAGGCAGCGCAGCCTGGACATAGGAGTGATTTGTGGCACTGGCTAGCAAGGCCACTGCTGCCTGAGTCTGTGCTCCTATTGTTAC
Organism: Myiotriccus ornatus; assembly: GCA_036023395.1. Classification (NCBI taxonomy): domain Eukaryota; kingdom Metazoa; phylum Chordata; class Aves; order Passeriformes; family Tyrannidae; genus Myiotriccus; species Myiotriccus ornatus. Next base: position 3,231,466 of record JAYRBT010000093.1, read on the forward strand.
TTATTCTTCAGAGAAGAGACCCTGGTATTGGCCTAGGTAAGAGAACTGGAAGTCCTCAGGAGTGGGGTGTTTCAAGCTCCCTGTTAGGTCTGCAATTTTGGGATTGTCTTGAGAAAGGTGAGGGGTCGTTGCCTGACCCTTAGAGAGGAGAGAATTTCTGGACCCTTAAATGTTTTATTTGTCTATCAGTGCCTCAGGGAAGCCGTAACCCTTATGTCCAGATTCACTGGATCAGAGGGTGATTCAACTGCCCTTTTTGGGGGGCTAAGCCAATAGTGTGGAGACCCTCAGCAAGCCTTCCCAATGTGTTATCTGCTGCCAGCAGCTGCTAGCACCTGTTGAAGGACTCACTCTAACAGTTTACAGAATAACATTCTTTAATAATACAAATTGTGACAGGTTAATAAGGTTTGTAAGTCATCAGTGATAGCGTTTAACTGCAAAAATGTCATTGGATTTCAAAATGTATTGGGTTTCTGTGGCAAGGTTTTGGTAGTGGGAGATGCTACAGGGGTGGCTTCTGTTAGAAGCTGCTAGAAGCTTCCCCTGTGTCTGGTGGAGCCAATGCCAGCCGACTCCAGGATGAGCATCCTGCCGCTGGCCAAGGCTGAGCTGATTAAGAATGATAGAACGCCTCTACAATAACATATTTTAGAACAGAAAGAAATTTATTGCACAGATTAAAATTGCAGCAAGGGAAGAGAGGAGCGAGAACGTGTGAACAATGTAGACACCAAAGTTGGGAGGGAATCTCCAAGTTCCCAAACATCCGTGGAGAACTTCCACATAAATGGTAAGAAAAAAAGCAAGCTGTTGCAGGCCTTTAGTTCCCATTGGGCAGCCTATCTCTGCACCAGCAGCATCGGGGGAGAGGTGGGTTTCTTCCCAAGGAAAGGGACTAGCATCATCTCTCAGGATCCCAGCTCAGAATTTTGCAGACAGCATCCAGAACTACAAATGTCTAGCAATTGCTCTCACATAAAACGTGCCAGAACAGAAAGCTGTAGCTGGCTTTTCTGTCTCCCGGGCAGCCTGTGGTGGGCACCACAAAGGCTGGGGCTAGGTTGCTTCCCCTTGCCAAGAGGAAAGGTAGCGTCATCCCTTTCAGGAGCCCGCATCTGAAATTTGCATAGAGCAGGCAAAACTTGAAGAGGTTTGGGGAGGAGCTGCACGCAAAAAGTTCCAGGACAGAAAGCACAGTGGGCAAAGTGTGAGCAAACATTTTGTCCTGGCACATTTATATGTGTGAGCTGTGGCTGGAAACTTCTCAGTTTACATTCAGACCGCAAGACTGTGGAAGTACAAGTAGGTCAGCAGAAAGTGTTGAGTAACACTCCATTGAGTGTCGTTTCCAGGCAGCAGAGGAAGTTTAATGCCAATGCTAGTATTTGTTCTAGTACCTTTTTCTTAAGAGAGCATCAGCTGGACATTTTAAGGTTTGAAGCTGGGATCTGACAGAGTGAAAAAATGTGAGGGACCATAGAGCTGAGAAGGAAGGCGCACAACGCCAGTGTGTGGTGTGTTCATGAAAGGCTGAGAGGTGAATGGGAAATTCAGTAGCTGTGTGTTTTTCTGTGTGAGAAGTTTATCAGACTCTGTGAGACTGAAAGTGCTGTATGGTACATCTAGCTGAGAAGAATATGCAGAGCATCATTGGTTTTACAGTTTACAGGCCGTGAGGGCAAAGTGGCTGCCAACTGACTGATGAGAGCACAGAAGTTTGCAATTAGAAGGGTAGGTCACTAAAACCTTTCTCTCATGGCACACTCACACGGTGAAGTTCAAAACACTTCATTTTTTATTTAACCTGTGAGATTGAGAGTTTGTGATGGTACGAATAGGTGAGAAGTGCAATGCAGCCTCATGTTTGGTGCAGTTCTTTGGTTGCAGAAGAAAGTGAAAACTAAGTGGTGGCTTTTTGTTCTAGGACCTTTTGCAGGGATTAGCCCCGATTTCTTTTAGATTAGAAACTGAGATGATCGGGCGTGAAAAAATGTGATGTTACATCTATCTGAGAAGGAACGTGCATAGCCATTGTGTGGTGTTTCCTTGAAAGACCACAACAAGAAGGGCTAATCCAGCACCTGTTTTTGCCCTGGTGCATTTTTCTGTGGGGTAGGTGTATTGGACACTCTACGAGGCTGGAAGTGCATGAGGGCATGTATAACTGAGCAGAAAAGTGCAGAGCACTATGGTGTGGCTGCAGTTAATAGGCTGCAAGGGGAAACAGGACTGCCACTTAACTGTGTGCAAATACAAGTTTCTAAACTTAAGGGGCAAGGTGTGAGCAAGCGTTTTCTACTGGCACATTTATATCTAGAAGCTGGGACTGGAAACCTTTCAATTTACATTCAGGCTGCAGGAGTGTGATGGCACAAGTAGCTCAGAAGGAAAGTGCTGAGAAGCACTCTATTGGGTTTAGTTTCTAGGCAGCAGGGGAAGGTTAACACCAATACTGGCTTTTTGTTCAAGTAACTTTTTCTAGTAACTTTACAGGAACATCTACTGGACATGTAAGTTTTGAAGTGGGTATCTGACAGCATGAAAAAAATGTGTGGGTGAGACATACTACTGAGAAGGAAGACTCACAGCCCTGGTGCTTGGCATGTTCGTGAAGGGCTGCGAGGCAAAGGGGAAATTCAGCAGAGTTGTGTGTTCTGGCACATTTTTCTGTGTGAGCCTTATGGAGCATCATGCCTTTCTCAGTCTCGCAGAGTCCAAAATGTCTAACTGCTTCTGGCAAAGAAAAATGTGTGACGACAGAAGCAGTGCAGCAAACTGTTGCTCTAGGCTGGTGCCCTGCACTTTCCTTCTCTTTGGACTATCCCATTCTGTGACTCTTACAGTGTGCATCTAAACTGAAAAATTTCCAGCTACAGTTTGCACAGAAAAATGTGCCAGGAGAAAAGCTTGCTTGGGCTCCGGCTCTGCACCTTCTTTCTCAGCTGTAACTGCTATCATGCACTTTCTGTCTCCCAGTGCCTAAGGAGCTTGCTATACCTCTTCCCTTGCACAGAAGAGCGAGAGGAAGATACACACTTTGGCCTCCACGAGACTTGAAAGTGTGTGATGGTACATATAGATTAGGGGGAAAAAAAGTGCAGAGCAAAGGGGGTGTGTGCAGTATACATGCTACCGAGGGGAAAGGGAATGCCAGCGGTGGTCCTCTGTCCTTAGACCAGTAGCATGGAAGCAGCTGCTGGAGATTTTGAAACTGCGATGTGCAAGAGTAAAAAAAGATGAGGTTTCCTAAAGCTTGAAAGGAGCGAGCATAGCCCCCGTGTGTGATGTATACTTGAAAGGCTGTCACAAGAACAGGTAATGAAGTAAATGCTTTTTTGTTGACACACTTTATTTGCTAGAGATGGACACTTTAAATTCTGTTAGCCTGGAAGTGCATGGCAGTGTATATAACTGAGCTGAACATGCAGAACACCATGGGCTGTGTGCGATTTACAGGCTGCAAGAAGGCTGTTACTGCTGCTTGAATGTGGTTTGAATTGCAAGTTAGCAATTGTAAGGAGAAGGTCAGCAAAAGCTTTCTTTGCTGGCACATTTTTATATTTGAGCTCTACATGGAAACAATTGTTTAGCTTTAGATGCTGTGCAATTGAATGTGAGGTGATTGCTGTGAATAACAGCGTATAACAGTAGTGTTTTTAATGTGGTTTATGGGCTGCAGGGTGAATGCGCAGGCTAGCACTGGGATTTTGTTCTTACACCATTTGTACCATTTGTATCGGAGCAGCTGCTGGATGTTTTAAGGTTTGAAGCTAGACTCTACAAGAGTGAAGAAGTGAGGCATTACATATAACTGAGAAGGAAGGTGCATAGCCCCAGTGTGTGGTGTGTTGAAATGCTGCTGTGAGAAAGAATTATCTAGCAACCGGTTCTGTCCTGGCATACCTCTATGTTTGGAGTTACATGGACTCGTTTTCTTCTGCATAACTGAAGGTGTGCTGGTACACATAGTGTAGAAGGAAAGTGCAGAGTCACTGCATGGCTGCAGCTCACTGCCTGCAAGGGAACAGTGACTTGACTGAGACATGTATAAAAGTTTTCAAATGTAAGGGGAAAGGTCGGAGCATGTTTTCTGTCCTGTCACATTTATCTGTGCAGGCTGTAAACTTCATATCTGGAGCTGGAAACTTTTCAGTTTGGATTCAAACTGCAAGAGGTGTGACGGCACAAGAAGGAAAGTGAATAGCAGCAGTATTTGGGTGTAGTTTATAGCAGCAGGGTAAGTTTAATGCCCGTGCTGTCTTTTTGTTTGCTACCTTTCTGTTGTTGTTGTTTTTAATGGGAGCATCTGCTGGATATTTTAAGATTTGAAACTGGGATCTGACAGTGAAAAAATGTGACAGTACATGCAGCTGAGAAGGAAGGTGCACAGTCCAAATGCATGGTGTTTACATGAAAGGCTGCAAGAAATGTATCAGATTCTGCAAGACTGGAAGCACTTGATGGTGTATATAACTGAGTAAGAAAGTGCAGAGCTCCATGGTATGACTGTAGTTCATAGCCTATAAAGGGAAAGGACTGATTGTGAAGTGAATACAAGTTCCCAAACTTTAGGATCAAGCTTTTTACCCTATCACATCTATCTGTGAGAGATGTAGCTTGAAACTTTTCTGTTTAGATTCAGGCTGTAAGAGGCACAGAACGGGACCATATGTAGAGCTGATAAAGAAAGTGCATGGCACTGGCGTGTTTCAACAGAAGCAGTTTGTTGGACTGCTTCTGTCCTGAGACGTTTTTTCGTGTGAGAGGGGCATTTCAGACTCTGTGAGTTGGTAAACCGCAGTCCAGCTGCAAGTGCTGTGCACCTTCTTTGTCAGCTGCAAGTACCATCACACACTTTGAAGGCTTGCCCAGGCCAAAGTATCTATCCCCCTCTCACTCTTCTTTCTGTGAGAGCGGTATAGCAAGCCTCCTTCGGCACTGGGAAGTGGAAAGTGCATGAGGGTAGCTGGAGCTGAGAAGGAAGGTTCAGAGCAGCAGCTTGAACCCAGTTTCTCTGGGCGCATTTCTCTGTGCTAAATGGAGCTGGAAACTTTTTGGGTACAGGCACACTTCAAGAGTGACAGAATGGGATAGTCTGAAGAGCTGAAAAGGAAAGTGTAATGCACCAGCCTTGTGCCACAGAAGCAGTTTGCTGCACTGTGTCTGTCCTGACCCATGTTTCTGTGCAAGAAGCACATGGACATTTAGGACTTGGTAAGACTGAGAAGGGCCTGATGCTCCATAAGGCTTGCATGGAGAAATACGCTGGGAAAAAAACTTGCTTGCACCTGTCTCCTTCTATTCAGAAACTTGGATTCGCACCACAGTCGAGTGACAGTCCTCTTCCTGTTCTGTAACGTGCAGTCCCACTACAGGACTCTGCGCCTTCCTTCTCAGCTCAAAGTGTTATTACACTCTTTCAGACTCGCAAGACCACAGAACATGCGTATCCAACATGGGTTTCTGTGCCACAAGAGGAATTGTGACCCTGCATCACAAATGAAATGTGACCCCCTCATCAAAACAGAACACATCTGGCAATTGATCCAATACAAAGATGCCAGAATACTGTTACTGGGCAAAGTGCTTTCCTTCCTAAGGGAAAGAATCATCATTCTCTTTCAGGAGACAACCAGGGAAATATCTATTCCACCTCCAAAATTAATTACATCAAGGAATTGCTCCCAGGCAAAATGTGCCAAGACAGAAAGGTCTTGCTCCTTATTACGTGCTCTGTGCACATATCATCTGACCCTGAAACAGCGGGGCTCTGTTCTTCCCTCCTTATGGGAAAGAACTATCATTTTTATTAGGGAAACCACGACCGTAATTTTAATTCCACCTCCAAAACTGAAAACGTCCAAGAATTGCTCCCAAATGAAATATGCCAGGACGGAAGGTCTTGCTGGTTAATAGCTGGCCTGAGAAGCCTGTCATCTGCCCCTGAAATACCAGAGAAACAAGATTTCTTCTTATGGGAAAGAATCATCATTCTCTTTCGGGAGACCCATGCTGCTGAAATTGAATACATCCAAGGATTGCTTCCAGGCAAAAGGTGCCAGGACAGAAAGGTCTTGGTCTTGCTGTGTATAACCCACCACGGGCAGTCTATCATATGCCCCTGAAACACTGGGCCTTTGTGCTTTCCTTCCTGTGGGAGAGGACTGTCATCCTCTTCTGGAAGACCACCAGAGAAATTTTGATTCCACCTCTAAAATTGATTATGTCAAGGGATTTTTGGATGCTCCTGTTCTGTCACTCTTCCAGTCTGAATCTGAAGTTTCCAGCTACAGTTTTCACAGAGAAACGTGCTGGCAGAGAAGCTTGCTCAGGTCTTAAAGAATGCAGTTAATTGTTTCAAAACGCTGTCAAAGAAGGAAATTTCCATAAGATAAACCAACACTTCGGGAACTTGTCATAAGAGCAGATGGCAACAACAGGAGCCAGGCCTGGTAAGGCAGATCTGGGTAACCTACTCGAACAAAGATTCCCACCATGGAAACCTGTGAGAAAGGAAAGCATTAATTACAGACCTAAATGAAGGTAAAAGTTTGAAATTAGCACACTGGATGAAATTCCACTGTGCAAGCTCTGGGAAAGAAGGCAACTGCTTGCACCCATGCCATCCTGTGTTCTGGGAATATCTGAGACTCCCTGTGAATATCCAGGACTTGGACTGCATAAAAGTGGTATCCAAGAAGCATGACACTGGGACCCTCACCACCGAGAAGACCAGAAGAAGGACCCAGCAGGACCCTGTCAGAATCCATGTGGTGGTGATATCTTTATCTTTTTACTTAATCTGTCTCTTTGTCATTCTCTCTCTCTTCCTATTTCTCCCTCTCTTTCTCTCTCCCTCATATTTACTGTTGAATGAAATCAGTACTACTGACTTTGGCATATGGCCTCATTTGCACCTTAATTCAGGAAGAGGCATCTTTTAATAATTCGATCCTAACATGGGATGTGTGTGGTACACGTGCTACAGAGGGAAAGGGCAAAAACAGCGGTGGGCCTCTGTTCTTAGATTGGTAGCATGGGAGCTGCTGCTGGAGGTTTTAAAGTTTTAACCTGAAATCTGACAGAGTGAAAAATGTGAGGATACATATAGCTGAGAAAGAAGACGCACAGCCCTGGTGCGTGGGACATTCATGAAAGGCTGTGAGGCCAAGTGGAAATTCATCAGCCTGTGTGTGTGCTGCCACAGTTTTCTGTGAGAGAAGTGTATCAGACTCTGCAAGACTAAAAGTGCTTGATGCTACATCAAGCTGAGATCATGCAGAGCACCAGGGGATATGTTCAATTTACAGTCTGCAAGGGGAAAGTGACTGCCACTTGATTATGGAGTGTATAGAAGTTTGCAATTAGAAGGGTTAGGCCACTGAAATCTTTCTCTCATGGCACACTTACCTGAATCAGCTGTAGATGGAAACACTTCATTTTTGATTTAGCAAGATCAAGAGTTTGTGATGGTATGAATAGGTGAGAAGTGCAATGCAGCCTCATGTTTGGTGCAGTTCTTTGGTTGCAGAGGAAAGCAAAAACTCAGTGGTGGCTTTTTATTCTAGGACCTTTTGCATGGGATGAGCTAATGGACAATTTCAGGTTAGAAACTGAGATCTGTGAGAGTAAAAAAATGTGATGTTACATACATCTGAGAAGGAACATCCATAGACCAAGGCTGTGATGAGAAGGGCTAATCCAGCAACTGGTTTTGCCCTGGCGTGTTTTCTGACCCTCACCTTCCTTGGGCATCCAACCAGTTGCACCAGCAGTACTGGGGCTGGGTGCTCTCTATCGCCAAGAGATACACTATCATCTGGTTTCAGGAGACAAACTCTGAAATTTGCATGCTACCGCCACTATTGAAGGCAGCATGGGACTGCTCCTCCACAGAATGTTCCAGAACAGAAAGCTGACCGGGGGCTTTTACCTCTCCTGGGTAGCCAGCCTATCATGAGCACCACCAAGACTGGGGCTAACCACCTTTCTTGCCAAGGAAAGGCACTCTTATCCCCTTCAGTAATCGGGGGCTGACCAGGGGCCTTTACCTCCCTTGGGCAGCCTAGCATCTGCTGCCACCAAAGCTGGGGCTAGGTGCTTTCCTGACAAGGAAAGGTATTTCCATTGCTTTTCAGGAGAAAGGTGCCAAAATGTGGATACCTCTCCCTGAAGGGAATGGGGCTGGGGATGTGCTCCTGCATCCACTCCGACAGGAAAGGTGGCAGCAAAGAAAGCTTTTAGTGGCCGTTACGTCCCCTGGCCAGCCTGTTTCCTATACCAATAATACCAGGCATAAGTCCTTTCCATCCGAAGGAAAGGCACTCTCATCAGCGTTCTGAAGCTCACCCCTGAAGTTGGGATGAAATCTCCAACTCTCCAAACATCTGCAGAGAGCTCACACAGAAATGGTAAGAAATAAAACAAGCTGTTGCAGGCCTTTAGCTCCTCTTGGAGAGAGGATGCACCAGGGAGAGAGGTGCATTCCTCCCCAAGGAAAGAGACTAGCATCATCTCTCAGGATCCCAGAATATGCAGACCACATGCAAACTTGCAAGTGTCTAGCAATTTCTCTCACACAAAACATGCCAGAACAGAAAGCTGTAGCTGGCATTTCCCTCTCCTGGGCAGCCTATGGTGGGCACCACAAAGGCTGGGGCTACATTGCCAAGAAGAAAGGCAGCGTCATTCCCTTCAGGAGTCCCCATCTGAAACTTGCACAGAGCAGGCAAAGCTTGAAGAGGTTTGGGGAGGAGTTGCATGCAAAAGGTTCCAGAACAGAAAGCTGTTCGTGGCCTTAACCTATCCTAGGCAGCTGGCAGCAGCAGTGCCGGGTGCTGGGTGCTTGCCCTTGCCAAGGAAAGTCCCTGTCATCATCTCTCAGGAGCCCACTTCCCAGACCTTTATCAGTTTTTCAAAAGAGTTCCCCATCATTAGGATTAATTGGCTACCATCACCTTCAATGCAATTAGATGTAAGTATATTAGATACAGCAATTAGATATAAACTTAAACTGCTTTTCAGTATAAAAAATTAGCCAATAAAATTAGGAGTAACTTCTGCAGCCTTTTTGTAACCAGTTATATCAAACTTGTAAAGCTAGCAACTGTGCTTTAGAGAAATAATTAGAAATTATTAGGAAATCAAGGAGTTGGATGATCTTTCAAGATATTGATATGCTTTTATATAAATATGCACAAGTGCACTATAGCAGTCTTGAATTATTTGGCATGTATAACACTGACATAAGAGACCAGCTTAGGGCTGCCTGCTATGTAGTACAGACTGGATATGGATGCCTATCTGCTATCTTGAATGACATTTACGCAAACTCAGATTATTTAGCTGAATCAGGCTCATAGAAATGGAAACCTTAGTCATCTGGCCATATTTAAGGAGCGTCATGACATATTGCAACATGAAAAGTGACTGGAAACAATACATTAAGGAATTTATAGAGTCTATATGGAACGAGTGTTTCTGTCTGTATTTATTTTCCTGAAGGAAATCCCTATAGTGCTAGTCTAACAAATCATGGGAGAATACAAAATTACTTTTCTTTGTCAAACAGCTACAGTTTGTTGTAATTACATAACAAAAGAAACCTGTTACCCCTATGTCAGCCGTGCTCTGATGCATTTGAGCTCTTCTGAAAGTAAAGCCAAAACCAGAATTACTGCTTTGAGGCATCTCCCATGCTTCTGCCGTGGGGAGGTGGTGAAGGGCTCCACCAGAGGCTCCGAGGTGCTGGGCATCCCCGCTGGTGAAGGGGCACAGAGGATCAGGGCGTGGTGTGATCATATGTACTTTGCATGGGGCTGTGTTATGGCACTTTGGAAGGTATCAGCTCTTACAAACTTGTTGTGCTCCAACAGTTTAAGTCAAAGGGACCATGCACTGTTAGTGGCTCAAAGAAAGGAAATGTAAAGCAAACAATGCAGATATTAAAAAGTGGAGCAATAGCAGTTGTCCTAAAGAGTATTGTATTTTCCCATTGCCCTTCTCTGTTTGACTTTGTCTGAATACAGATAGAGGTGTAATTCAAATAGATTTCACTCATTTTTAAAGATAGGCTGAAGTCAGCAGGCCTTTTGCACAAGTTCTACCGGGCACTCCTTGGTCTTAAGGTACTGGATATGTGAAAACATCTGTTCATATAAACTTAGGGAGTTTTCCATTTATGGTTTTTATATGATTTATTAGTATCAGGGAATGGGGGAGGGAAGTTTTTTCAGCATATGAACTAGGCTAGAAATCCACTAACTAAATTCTTCAGAATCAGCACAAAACCATGCATGAAGAACTCTAACCAGAAGCTAGACCGTGTGTGTGTGTCTGTGTTTGTGAAGTTAAAGTCAAACAGTTGTTTGGTTAAAGCCTTAGATTTATTCCTTTCAGTCAGAAGGGAACCTATTCTAGTTCACATTCTTAGGTTTTCAAGTAAATCCTAGCAATCCTGAATGTGAATAACTTAAAATGCAACATGAAAAAAAGGCAAGTGTTTAAAATAATAATTTAATTAATTTTTACATATTGGGTTAAAAAATACCCTCTTAATCTTGTATTATACATTTTCAACTAAGTCTCAATTTTCTTGGTATATGTGGGAGAGAATTCAAATAAGTGATAATAAGAGCTCATCAGGAAAATAAAAGGAAACACGTTATACACACTCTCAAAGACAACTTTTATGAAGAGATTCTTTGTATAGTTGTTCTTGAATATAATAAAGAATTCTAAAAAAAATCAGATATTTAGGTCAGTATTTCAGGCCTCAAACAAATTTTTTGTTTGTTGTGGACTTGTTTTTTGAATGTACTGTGTCATTGTTCTCTCTTTGTCTTCACAATCAGCTGTTTCATGTAGGGCAGCTTTTTCTCATAATTGGTTGGATCCTGTAGCTATTTTTTAAAGATGTAGAGGCGTTACCAAGAGATCTGGGTAGACTACAGAGCGGGGCAACCACCAACCACTCGAAATTTAACAAGAGCAATTGCTGAATTCTCCACCTGGGATGGAGTAATCCTGGGTATGTGTACGAACTGGGGGAATGGGAGGCTGGAGAATAGCTTCAGAGAAAGGGACCTGGTCGATGGCAAGTAGATTATGAATGGGTAGTGTGCCCTGGCAGCCAGGAGGGCCAACTGTGCACTGAGGTGCATCAGGCACAGTGTGGCCAGTTGTGCCAAGGGAGGTGATTCTCCTGTTCTACCCTGTGCTGGTCATCTCCACTTCAAGTACTGCATATAGTTTGAGTGCCTCAATATAATCAAACTCAAGAGTGTGTCCAGAGGAGAGGGTCCAAGATGGTGAAAGGCCTTGAGGGCAAGACTTCTGAGGAGTGGCTGAGGTTACTTGGTTTGTTCAGCTTGGAGGACCATAGGCATGACCCCCATCAGAGTGTACAGCTTCCTCAAGTGGGGCAGGAAAGGAGGAGCTGCTGATCTCCTCTCTCTGGAGACCAGCAACAGGAACAAGGAAAGATAATAAAGAAGTTGCTTTAAGGGAATCTCAGACTGGATATTAAGAAAAGGTTCTTCACCCAGAGGATGTTTGGTCACTGGAACAGGTTCCCCAGGGAACTGGTCACAGCACCAAATCTGTCAGAGTTCAAGAAGCAGCTGATGTTCTTAGTCATATGGTTAGTTTTAGGTTGTTCTAGCAGGGATAGGATAGATTGATAGCTGGATTCAGTAATCCTTATGGGTCCCTTCTAACTTAAGATATGATACAATTTTCTTGGTTTACCTTTTACTTTTCAGTAAAATGTTTAAACTGAATCTGCTAATCTATAGATTGGTCATATTAAAAAAAAGAAAACCCCCACAACTCCAAAGCATGACTGCTTATAAATTTCAGTTCAAAAATTTTATTTTCATGTCAGTCATCTATAGAGTAGCTTGAGAATTGTGATCTTGTTGTAAAAGCACTGGCCTAGTCTGCCCGTTTCTTTTAAAAATTGTATCTGTGTTAAAACTCAAACAATGACATTCTGTTTACTTTTTTTTTTTTAATAAGATGGCTTGGAACAAAAAAAAGGTAGTGTTTAGAGCAGTGTCAAAAGCATAAAAGCATGTCATTTTAGAAACACAGAATGTTGTCTTTCCAACTTCTTAATAAATGTATACTGTCTCTGTGATTGTTTTCTAGTGTTCTGTAGTGCACTCTTTTTCACTTGCTATTGTGTTCAGAATTTAGACCAGCTTTTAAGTATTGCTTGTCTTCTCTTTTTTCAGAGGCACTTAATCCAGCAATTTGAGAAGGTATTGAAGGAGCAAAAATACAGCTGAACATCTTAAACTTAAAGAAGACAACTTCATTCATCTGCCAGAAGGCAAACTAGTAAACCTTAGTGGTTTAACAAAACCATGTGGGGTTTTTTCCTCTCCTGGAGCTCTTTGTACTAGCATGGATCATGCATCATTTGATATATGATACTTGTGTGTATGTACTAAGTCTGGCTGGGATGGAGTTAATTTTCTCCATAGCAGATCTTACGGTGTTGTGTTTCAGATTTCCCATGAAAACAGTGAACATAACATACTGTTTTAGCTATATCTGAATGGTCCTGGCACAGCATCAAAGCCTTCTCTGTTTCTTGCTCTGCTCCCCCAGTGAATAGATTAGGGCTGTGCAAGATGTTGGGAGGGGACACAACTGAAAAAATACCCTGAACTAACCAGAGCTATTCCATGCTATATAATGGTCATGCTGAGCAATTCGCTCCCCTCCCCTGCATCTTTGTCTTCCCTTCCCTTTGCCTTCCACTTCTCCTTTGCTTATTAATTTTTTTTTCTTGACCCACAAATGCTCTTGCTTTTATTTTGCAATTCTTCTTTTCCTGTCCCACTCACTGTGGGGATGTGGGAGAAGTGAGCAAGTAGCTGTATTACACCTAACTGCTCGTTGGCAGAACATGTGGAGCTAATTGTGATTGGAACTGAATGCTAAAACCATACAAGATGATTTAAATTTGTTTATTTTACTTGATCATTTAACCAGTCCTAAAAAAAAGAGAAGGCTGGTTTAGATCTTTACAGAAAACTCGTGCATCCAGATGCTAACAGTCATTTAGATATCTTAGCACATGTGGAACAAGACCAAAGGGAGTTGTCACATTTTCTGCCTCCGAGATGTGTAGAGCTAAAAAATTCAATGAAGACTGTCAGGGTTTCAGACACAATTTTATGTCTCTCTTACGTTCACGCTGTAGGTAGCACCTTAGAAATTTTTTATATTGATGGAGTCAAAAATACACCTGTGGTGCAGGATGCCAATGATTTCATAACAGAAACAAGAATAATTCACAATAGTTCTTATTTTTGATATCTTGTACAGCTGTCATGGTTGTAGGTGTCATTTTAATTGGAACTACTTATTGTAGTTTTAATTGAAATAGAGGAAATGACTGTTACTCATTGATTTACTGGAATGTGAGATATTTCTGCATAGTTGACTGTGCATATGACAACACATAACTTTGTGTAGTTGCCTTCTGAGGAAATGTTTCATAAAAGTTCAGGAAATGAATGTTAGGGAGGAAGCTGGTACACTGCAAGAATTCAGGCTTAAAGGGTGCAGAGCTAGTATAACAGTACTTCTACTTTTTGGCCTCTAAGGCAGAGGAGGTATCTAAAGGCAACTGGCATTTTGGTTACTGTTAGAAGTTGCCTAGATGAGGAAAAATTCTGGTTTGTTCGCTGTGCTGACAGGGAAAGGAGTGATTTCAGGTTGAAGTGTAAGGCACAGAAAAATCCTGTCAGCCCTCTGCACTAAGTGTAACTCAGATCCAAATTTGGCCACAGATCAGTGGCAGTCTTTGGGAATTAAGTTATGACAGTCAGGTGAAGATCCTGGTGACTGGAAAAAGGGAAATACTGCACCAATTTTTAAAAAGGGTAGGAAGTAGTACCCTGGGAGTACATTCATTCCAGTGCCTCACCACCCTCACAATGAAGAATTTCATCATAATATGTATTTTAAACCAACATGCTTGTCTTCTCACTGCATGCCCTTTTAAGACTCTGGCTCTATGGACCTGCCAGCTCATGGGCTTGGATAGGAGTTTTACTTAAATATATAGATATAGGGTTCTTTAATACCTATGCTTTAATAGCATCAAGAGAATAAGCCACGAGCTTGTTCTCAAGGGATTTCTTTATTTAGTTAGGGAAGCAAATAAGGGAACTTGGTCAAACTTCAAAAGGACACCAGACAAGCTAGACAAAAATGTTCCACCACAATACTAACTCAGCATACACTGTTAATCCACAACGCTTAAGACAAAATCCAAACAATTCCACAACACTTACATAAGATCCAATCGCTCCAGCTCCAAGCCACCCTAAGCATCAAGAATAGAGAAGTAGACAGAGCAAGGAGAGAGAAGGAGAGAAAGGGAGAGACAGCTACCACTGGAACCTTGCAGAAGACCAGCTCTCACAAGTCCAAGTGCCAGGGCCATGACACGAGGCAAACACATGTACTTGGTTTTATCTGCTCTGGTCTCTATGGCAATCCCTCCAGCCAGGGTCTCTGACCCACCAGCCACTCTGGGGTTCTAGGTGAGGGTGAGGGGCAGTGTTCTCACTGTCCCTGCCAATCTGAGGCTGGGTTAGGAGCTCCAGGAGCTGTGGTGTGTTATATTTGCCCAGGCTGTTTACACATGACACAAAACTGCTGACACACCTGAGAGACAGGATGCCATCCAGAGGGATCTGGACAAGCTTGAGAAATGGGCCCATGGGAACATCATGAAGTTCAACAAGTCCAAGTGAAAGATGGTGCACCTGGATTGGGGCAACTCCCAACCCCTATATAGGCTGGGGAATGAACAGATTGAGAGCAGCCCTGCTGATAAGGACTTGGTGAATGAGAGCCTGGACATAAGGCAGCAATGTGAGCTTGCAACACAGAAAACCAACCACATCTTACGCTGCATCAAAAGCAGAGTGACCAGCAGGTTAAGGGAGATGACTCTCCACCTTCTACCCTATAGTGAGAAGGGTACCTGGAGTACTGCATCCAGTTCTGGGGTCCTCAGCACAGGAAAGGCCAGTTGGAGTGTGTCCAAAGAAGGCCACAAAGATTATCTGAGTAATGGAACACCTCTTTTGAGGAAAGGCTGAGAGAGTTAGAGTCGTTCAGCCTTGGAGAAGGAAGGTTCAGGGTGGGGGGGCTTTTTGTCACTTTCAATATTTTGAGCAGGGCTATAAGAAAGATGGGGACAAATTTTTTGTCAACACCTGTTGCAATAGGAAAAGGGGTAATAGTTTCAAACTAAAGGAGTCTGGCATTAACCAGACCAGAGAGGTTATGGATGCTCCACCCCTGGAAACATTCAAAATCAGGTTAGACAGGGCTCTGAGCAACCTGATCTACTTAAAGATGTCCCTGACTGATTACTGGGGGCTTGGACAAGATGACCTTTAAAGGTCTCTTCCAAGTCCAACCATTCTCTCTGTGATTCTCAGTATCAACACTTTAGTAGATATTGAGTATTTATTATAAGTTATTGAGGCCCTTCCCACTCTGAAATATTTGCACAGATGAACAAAACGGGGGATTTGGAAAAGTGATTTGGAAAATATCTGTAAAATTGTATAGTAGGTATGTATATATAGTGTATATACAGTGTATATACAGTGTATGTGCTTCTAAATCGACCTCCTACATGAGAGCCCTATGGGAATTCTCTGTTGTGGGCACTGTCAACCTGCTCTGGCTTTAGTTCATGTTTTAACTTGCTGCCAGTCTCATAGGGTGTTTGGGAAAAGACCTTGAGCAATTAAGCAATCCTTATAGCTGTGCAGGACTTGAATCAAAACTTGATTATTTGTATGAATTGCTCATTAGTCCCATTGATGGCAAAGGTAGAAGGGATACGCATATCTTTAGGGAGGAAAGAATGATTGCTATAAAAGTATTTATTAGAATAAACAGCATTATGTTGCTATGGTTGTTTATAAATTTAACTCTCCACAGACACTGACAGCTTTATCCTAACCATCATCTGGATATTTTAAACTGTTCTCATAGGAAAATATTAAAATTAAATTAACTTACCTGCTGTCAGGTATACTTACAAAAAAACCCAACCCAAAAACATGAAACACAACAAAGAAGTTCAATCAAACTTCCCCCTGCCCCTCCCAAAGAACTCCCTTCCCCCAAACCACAAAACATATCAAGAACAATTTAATGGACTCCTATTTCATGCATGTTTGGAGATCTGTACAACAATTTTAATGAAAGTGAGTTGCTTTTTTCCCCACATCAGAACTGATGGGTGATGGGAGAATTTTTTTCAAACTCTTCTCTCCCTAGTGTAGGGAGGCGTACTTGAGAATATAGCAATGTCAGGCTCTTACTTTTTATTTTACTTTTATGGAAGAGTAAATAATAGTCATGCTTGCCAATGTATTGTATTGTTGAGAACTCATTAAAAAAAAAATTATTGACTGTAGTGTTGTAGCTAAGATCATAGTTGCCTTTTAAAATTATTTTATATCAGTACTTCCATGTGTTTGTTGCAGAAATCACAGTGCTTTAAGTTGGTTGTCTACCGTATTCTGTAGCAGCAAATCATAAGCACACAGCACTTTCCTTGGTGCCTTTGCAGGAGTGTGACATAACAAATGTGCCAGGCCTCCCCTTATTTATATTTTGACCATTGTTCAACATACCACAGAGGTGTGGCCTGCTCGATTTCAGCACATGTTTCACAGTTATGGATAACCTGGGAAATAGTGTCCATGGTTAAGTCACCCTTCAGTCACAAGCCTATCTCTATGTTGCATCTCTTCCCTGATGACCTGGGGTGTCAGAAATAATTCACTCTTATGTTGCCAGTCCAGATCCACCTGTGATACTTTAACCTTGGCAGCCCAATCCACTTGTCCATTGGTGTGATGTTCTTCAGTAGCCCAGCTCTTGGCTTCAGTAGCCCGACATGTGCATCTACGTGACGTACTTTTACAACCAAAGTTCTCTACTTGGGCAGCAGTATCTTGCCAGAATTCATGAGCCCAGATGGGTTTACCTCTCTGCTGCCAATTTGTCTTTTTCCATCATTTTGCCACACCCACAAAGCATTGCCATCATCCACGAGTCAGTGCAAAGGTACAGTGCTGGCCATTTCTCTCATTCAGCAATATCTAAAGCCAGCTGGATGGCTTTTAGCTCTGCAACCTCACTTGATCCACCTTGCTCAATAGCTGAGACTTGCCTCCTAAGACTCCAAACGTCAGCTTTTCATTTTCAATATATCCCTAGATTAAGGCAGGAACATCAGTAAAAGGAGTGTATTGCTTTCTATTTTCTGATTGCTGGGTGGGGCCTCCTCAGCATGTGTCACTTTTTCCTCCTCCAGTGATGATGATAGTCTAAAATTTCCCTTTTGGGACAGTTTGTGATGACTTCCAAGATCCCTGGTCGATTGGGGTTTCCTATTTGAGCTTGCTGTGTGATTAATGTGACCCACTTACTCCATAGCTATATGGAGTTGCATGATGTGTAGAAGGGAGTACACCCTTCGTAAGCTCCCAAGTATCTCTTTCATTTGGGGTGTAACAGGCTGCGGATACTTTGTACCGCTGGCTCTAGAACCCCAGTGGTCGTCCTGGACTCTCCCTGGTGCTTTTTGCCAGAGACTCCAGGAAGGGCCATTCTCCCCAGCTGCACTGCAGAGAACATTTTTCACTTCTTGCCCTGTCTTGACTGGCCTAAGGGCTACTGCATGAACAATATCCTATGTAATTTATTCAAAAGCTTGTTGCTCAGGACTCCACTTAAAATCGTTCTTCCTTGTCACATGATAGAAAGGGATTACAATCTGACTCTCATCTGGAATATGCATCCTCCAAAAACCCACAGTAGAGGGACAAAAGAGAAATTATAAACAGAAGGCTGTACTTGTTAGTACGATGTTTAGAGATGTATTATCTGTTGATCTAGAGGAGTTTTGGAAAGATTTGTGTTTTTATGGAGAGTAGAACTTTATAAATGTTGCTGAAAATGACCATTAATATATGATTATTTACATACCTGAAGATGCTGACTTCATGTAAGGGTCATCTTCTTTAACGTCTGAGAATTTAATTCTGCTTTATTTTTCATGCTTGAGAGCTGCAAAGTGTAGTAGTATCTTTTTTTAATTATTAATTGTTTTGAGTGTATGATTAGCTTGCATTTCCATAGTGCATAGATTTGGCACTGAAAGAAGGTAAAATCCAGTGCAACAAATACAGTAGGAGTTATATTTGGACTTTTCGGTGTTTTGTTACTCATGATGAGATACTAAAATTACTAACTTCGTTTTTTGCATCAGAAAAAAGAAGAACTGGGAATTGATGACAAGAAGGAGAATAAAGAATTCAGAAAACATAATTGGATGAGGATTCTAGACATGAGACACAGTGAGCACAATGGAGAAACACTAGAAAAATAAAGGGAGCAAGAAGAGCAAGAAATATTTAGTGTAGTGGTTCTTAGGTAAGTATGGTACCTTAACTCTACTTGAAAAGGAAAATCTGACTACCTAGATGCTAAATAAGCAATATAAATTAGGTAGAATAAAATAATACTTATTTCCCTTTTTACTATTTAATTAAATGTGTAATATAACCCTTCAAAATAATGCAAAGATATAATAAGTCCTTCTGTTTGTTTGTTAAGGTCCAAGAGGAGATGTCCCTCAAGTATAGAGCTAAATCTGAAAAGGGATGCTGGGGGAAAAAAATTCAGAGTTACTGCCTACTTTGCAACATATCTTTTCCAAGGGGAAAAATTGTCTTTTGCCATGTTAACAATTAATGAAACCATAACATCTATGGTACAATCTGCCAAAATGTGTTAGACAACTTCCTAGATATTTCTGATCAGTAGTCAACAATCAGTTAAACAGGAACATGCACTATGGCACATTGCTTTAACCATTTGTTGACCTGCCAGATTCATATGCCTATTTCATACTATAATTTCAGAATCTGAGAGCCCATAAACTAAATGCTCATTACATCTATCACAATGGTTTCAGACTGCTCAGGCATAGCTAGGAGTAAGCCTTTGAAATGTGAGGAGGTAAGTCAGGTCAAAGCAAATTCTTACAGTTGCGTTGTAAGCCAGTAGCAACAATAATAAAGCACATTGTTAATTCACACAAGTTTAGGAAAGCAGGATAGTTGTATGACCTTTCAAACTGGTTTTTCACTCCTTTTTCCTCCTTCCAATTTATCAAAACTTAAAAGTGAAAGATAACATGCATCTTTCCAGAGTACCTTGCTGTTGTACAATTTTCGATGAATATAACTACTTGTTTCAGCTTTTGTGAAGTCACATGACATTTCTCTCTCTTACTGGAGGTGAAACGACTAGAAGGTTAAAATTCAAACCTCTCCATAAAACTTCATTAATCTTACAGATGGAACTATCTTTAGAAATACTTAATGCGGAACTATCTTTAGAAATACTTAATGCAAAAAATTCCACTGAGGCACTGAGCCATAAAAAACGGGTATTTTCAAACAATTCCTTTGTAGACTCTAAATCTAATTGGTTTATTATTCTAGAGCAGTTCTTTTCACTGGAAGTGTAAAGGAACTCTGAAGGTGAACAAAACTTAACAAATAACAGCATTTTTAAGACAGTTAAAGAATTTATTCTTTCACAACAAAGAGCCACACAGCATACTTTTCTTTTAAATTATGTTTTATCATCATCATAATAATAATTAAAAATCTTATTTCGGTGTTAAGTTATCAAATAAGTGCTAAATATCCCCTTTCTGAACACCCTGAGCCATTTATAACAGAAATAGAAAAGCTGCTTGGGGCACTTGTGTGTGTGTGTGTGCCATGCTTACTAACAATACTCCCCTTTGTGGTAAATCCAGTACAATTAAAGATTATTTGAAAAACACTCGCAGTAAATATTAATCAGAGGCTGATATATAAAATATTTTAGTCACATTTCACACAAACTGTGAATACAATATAGTTGTGAGGAGTAATCACAATCAGAAATCTTAAAACTTCACGTCATAGTGCCTAAATTCCCTGGAGAGTATGCTATAAAGATTATAAAGAGAAATGTGTTGGCTTCAGGGAACACAGATGCACCAGGTGACACCAGTGAAGAAAATCTAGGTAAAGTCAGCCAAGTTGCCTACTCTATCATGAATTGCTGAGTAACTATAATCACAAAGCAGTAAACTACTGTCACCCTATCCCAGTGGCATTCATAAAGTAGATACATTCATTTTGCTTATCACATTTCTGGTAGTGATTGGCAAGTATGTGCACGGTTTGAAACAAAGTTTGTATTATTTATAATGCACACAAATACATATTGGGAAAGGAATTATTCTCAACACAAATGCACAGAAACATAATCTCTTAACCAGACTATATCTGGAGTGCTAATTAAAAGTCTAGAAAGCATTTATGCAAAGCTTTTAGAAACCATTCTGCTCTCACAATAACTATTAGCAAAAAATTTGGAGGTCAGCATGCTAGCAAGTCACTAAACATCCTTAACTAAATTGCTGTAATTTCATAGGAAAAGCAACAGAGCAGGACCAATTTACTAAAAGTAAGTTAGTAAAAAGTTATCTAAATGAATAACTTTCATCGTCATATTCAAGTTCATCTTCCTCGTCATCCTCCAAAAGTCCATATTTAAATTTGCGATAGATTGTGCCATCCTGGCTCATGTATACAATGTCATCTTCATCATCATCATCATCCTCATTATCTCTATCTCGGTACTCAATCACTTGATCCTCCTGGTAACTGGTGCTCCTGTGGTAGTTGCTCACAGAGGAAGGAAAGGTTTTGGAGTGATTTGTCAGTTTTTCATACCCACCTTTATTGGCAGCCTGGGTTTTGGCTCTTGATCTTCTCCAGATGAATACAATGGCTCCAATGACAAGGAGAAGCAAAATGCAAGTGATAACAAAGAAAGTAGTTTTGCTTTTTCTGTTGGGGGATACAGTGGTCTGTAATACACAGTCATCTACAACAGCAGTTAAAAAGAAAATAAAAAAGATGAAATGAGCTTGTGTGTGTGGTATATCTGTCTTAAAAAGCCCAGTACAGTGTTTAGGACTGTTTGCATTTTTTAAAGCATTCAACTAAATAGCTTACTTTTCCAGTAGCACAATTGTACTTTTGAAGCTGTGATGCTGTAAGGATGTCAACAAAGTTGTTGGGATACCTATTCTTCTTTATTTGACTCAAAAATTCAGAAAGAAGCAGAAAAGCTAGCAGGCACACAAATGAAATTATTCAGATTTCTACTCATTGAAGCAAGCACTTCTCAGTCACCTGGTTTATAAAATGCCTTTAACATAATGGTTGTCAGTGAGAGAAGTTGCCCTCTCCAGCATCAGCCACGATTGTTGATATTTTTGTAAAGCATTTCACATTCTGGTGATGGAGTAGGAACACACTGCTGAGAGCTCAGCAGCACATTTTTGGTCTATTCACTTTATGATTTTTAAATGTCAGCCTAATCAGCCATAAAACACTTCAGCACTATTACTGCTCTTCAGCATGGTCCTACCTTGTGTTTCACTGCAGTCACAGCACTCTGTGTTGCCTGCTGGATCAGAGTCCCTGCAGCAGGGCAGGCAGCGGCTTTCCTCTAGGTAGAGCTGCATGCTGGCTGGACAGACTGTGCAGTTGAAAGGACCAGGTCCCTTGCATTCAGTGCATGAGCTGTCACATTTCTCACACTTGGGTTCATCCTCCTTCAAACACAGAACACAAGCAATGCGCCTTTCTTTTTGAATTCTTGGGATCTGACCTGGTAGTTCTGTCCTGTCATTCACTATCTGGGTGGTCATCTCTGGGCACCATGAGTGTTAATGGCAAAATACAGCAGCAAACCTAAAATTTCCTGTTTCCTGAGTTCTCAGTGATCTGCCTGTAGGGAGATTGGATAAATCGTTGTAGGAGCCTAGAGATCTCACCTAGCTAGACAGGAAGACAATGTTTATTCACACTGTAAGCTCTTTGGGCCAGAAAGTGTGTTTTTATTTTCCTAGTCCCACACTAGCAGATCTACCATAGTTTGGCAGTAATGATGGTAAAGTGACTTTCCAGAAGCATACTCAAGAGTATCATTAAAAGTAACTGACATGGAAGAAGCAACATGAAATATTCTGGGGAAAAAAAAATTAAAAAAAAGACAGCTGAAAGAATGCATTTCCTTTCTAACCGGAGAATGAACAGAAGTAAGGAATAAAGATGGCTGGAAATTTTCTATCAAAAGAGATTTCTATTAGATTGTGTTAGTTCTTTTCTACAAAAACAGCTTAGATTCAAATACTCCTCTCAAATTCCAGATAGGCCCTAGGAGCCTCTGTGTCCAAAGACCACCAAAGGTCACTGTGGTCACACCTGCCTTGCAGAATGCTCTGAGGTGAGGTGTTTCAGGGTTTTCAGCATTCACAGTTCCTGGCTTACTGAGGAAAAAGCTTTATTTTTCTGCTGTGGGACCAAGGACCCCACTGTGAGGATTTGGAAACTCTAATAAACTTTCACTGAACTTGCTGTCAGACTTGCAAGGCTGCTTATCCTGGATTGAAAAACCTGTGCAAGATGGGAGGATCACTGCAGATCATAATTTCTTAGAGCCAAAGCTTTTGCAAAGACCTGCAGACCTCTGTGGTCCCCAGCTCTTAGGCTGTTTTCTTGCTGGTGTGAAGTAGCACTGCTAAAGGGGTATTCCATGCCAGAGATTTCAGGGTATGCAACATCTCAGGCAAGCTGCTATGCCTTCGTGATATACTCTTGAATAAACATTTTTGGAAGGCAGTTGGTGTGGAAATCTGGAAGCTGGAGTACCCAGACTTGTGGCACAGAACCAAATCTAACTGTGGTCCTATTCTACTAAATATACAGCTCTGTTAACTTTAGCCTGTCCGCCCACTAGAGGCTTCTGCCAGCAAAGCTGTCAGTCAGAAATGCAAAATGGTTTCTTACAGAAAAAGCATCAGAAATCCATGGGCAAATTTCAGTTGTGCTGAAATATGTAGTGATACTAGCTCTATCACTAATATAGTTGATTGTGTTCATATGATATCATATCATCAAACAATGCTTTGATATCATTGTTGACTATAGAGAATTACTCTATAGTTGACAACCCCAGAAAGAGAAACAATGTTTCCTCTGCCAAGACAACAAACAAGTAAACATACTTTAAAGATAAGCACACTTAAAAACTCAGCGAAAAGCAATCTGTTCCTAGCATTGTGTAAGATTTACAGGAGAAAAAGCCTACAAAGGGGTACCTCTTGTCCTGGTGTCTCCTGGACTTTGTATTCACCTACAAAACAGTCTGAGTTGCACATTCCACCTAATAAACTGTAGCTCCATACGCAAGATGTGCAGCTGAATGCTCCCTTCCCTAGACGGGGAAATGAAATAACAAGATTACAACAGGAAAAATTGTCAGCTAACGTCCTTTAAAAATCATACCGACCACTACCACCAAACAAAAGGCTATTTGTCAACAGCAAGAATCACTGGTGAGGAGTTCAGCCTGAAGAGTTTGGTAATAGAAAGAGGTTGGTATTAGAAGAAGTTTTGGCCTTGTCTTGTTTTTTTTTATGTGCCCACAAAATGTATTTATGTGATTTTATATTCATGAAAAGATGATTATTCTGGACTCAGTTGTACAGGGAAGATCTGATACATTCAGGAAACTCAATTAGGTCAGTGAGTGAAAGTAAAATTCTGGAGAACCTTAGCCAAAAGCTGTCCTTCACAAAATCCATACTTATTAACCCTGCTAACTAACTGATTAATGCTGCTTGCTTCAGAACTAGATTAATTAGGAAAACTAGGAAACTGAATATATAAGTGTGTCACAATATTAAAAGCAGCAGACATCTCTGTGCTCCTTCCTTTTTTCTTTTTTTTTCCCCTAAAGATATGCTATATGGGTCTTCACTCTTCCCATTGCAGACTGTAAAGATGTGTGATTTAAATTAGGTTCTTTGGCTTGGCTTTCACAGAGTAGCATATAGTAGGATAGCTCAGAGAGTAAAGTATATTTCACTCATTATTCAGTATTTGTGTGAGAAATGAGGTCCAGCTCTGTAACTAACAGAGCCCATTTTTTAAAGCTGGTGAGCATCTTTGAGAGAGGCTTGGCTGATGGAAAATTCACTGCTGTTGTCCATTTGTTTCCCTTCACTGACTTGGCAACAGGACTGAGTCCCAGCCCTTCCTGTTAAGTGGCTGTCTTTACATTTGTGCTCTGTGCTCAAGGAAGGCCTGCGGAGAGCTTGGCAGGAATTCATACCCTTGTTTTCATCTCAGTTGTTCAATACTGTAAGAGTAAGGTGGCAGCAGGGAGCCGTCAGTGCAGCAAGTCACCCAGGGCCAGGGAGAGGTCTGCATCACCCAGTTTAGCTACCTAGGTCATCGCCAGGTTTGTAGCACTGTATGTGTAATGTATCTTTGTGAAGTGTTTCCAAATCTTGGAGCAGAGATTACAGGTGTTTTGGTGACCTTTTTTTAACTCAAAGCAGAGCGTATGCTTTTACCTTCACACGTTAGACAGGAAGGGTGGCATCTTTCACAGACATTGTTGTCCTTGTTTTCGTAATAGTACTGAGGACAAGAGGTAACACATTCATTCTTGGAGTGCAACAGGTAGAAATATGTATCACATGAAAGGCAATCTGTGGGTTGAGGCCCCATACACTCCTTACAGCTCTTGTAGCATCTCTCACATAATCCAGTGGAATTTTGTGCAAAATACCTGAAACATATGAGATAGTCACAGCTTTGCATAAAGCTCAGTAGTGACAGGAAAACCAAAACATTTAATTCTTAGCTTTTTACTCTGATTACATCAATGTATAAAAGTGATATTAATATGAACACAGTAATTACTTGCAATCTCAGTGAAAATAGAATTAATTTTCTTTTAATTTTCCCTGGCTATTGGAGTTCAGCTATAAAGCAAGACTTTGTAAATTGAAGGTGTATAAAGCAATACTTTCTAAAACCTAGAGTGAATTCAGTCACAAAGTATATAAATAGGCAAGGCTCAAAAAAGCTCAACTCTGTTTTGACTGTATTCACCTAAGTTATGCTCTCAGGGAAAAGAAGAATTGATACACTGGGGTTTTGCTAAGATGTGGTCATTGTGGACTTCCATTTTAATGGGATGATAATTTAACAGCCAGTGTGATTGTACTCTACTTTTAAACTAAATGGACCTGAATCAGAAATCATAGGTCCACTTTCTAAATTTGAATTTCTAAGATGTATTCACAAGAGCACATTGAATTCATATTTTGAACTTAAATGGATTCATCAAAGAAGTTTCTGTCCAGAATTATGAGTGCTCAGTTGAGAGGTGTTCTAATGGTGGTTTTTATTATCACCCATTATAAACATTCACTCAATGCAAAAAAATAGCAACTTCATCCAAACTTCAGCGGAAGCTGCAAAGGTTCTTAAGGAAAGTTACACTGCTTCCCGTTCTCAAGGTGATGGACAGATAACTTTATATACATATTCTAGTTCATACTGTTCTGTATACATATACCCTCAGATCACCTTTGGAGTATAAGAATGGCCACACCATACCAAAATGGTCCCAACTTGGGCACCAACGGAGCATTTTCTACTGTGAGGGGAGGTTTTTCCACCACCTCTGTACTGGGACAGCATAAGAAATTTTCACCTGAAACAAAACATAGTTCTATTCCACACTGAAATAGAATACTGCAGTGTGATCTAATTTCTCAAAGCTCTCTCTGTAATGCAGATCTTAGCAAAAGATCTTGGACCTTACCCTGATGGACACTGGTTTACACATCTGTTTCCTTGTCTGTACCAACCCGGTTTGCAGGAAAGGCACTGTGAGCTGTATTTTCCAGTGCAAGTGACACAGGCACTGTGACATGCAGAACATTGCCCCTCCTTGCTATCAGCATAATATCCATCTGGGCATGTTTCAACACAGGTTGTATCTGCACAGACAACAATGCAGAATAACACATTATATTCAGTATCTGCTACTACAAAACATCTCATACAGTTGTGCTAGAGCAAACTCTGTAACAGGAGATTCTGATAGGCATGTACCAGAACAAGAAAAGCAAATGTTGGGATATAGAAATTATTTTTTGATTCTTCTGAGTCTTGTCAATTCATTAATCCTCATTTTGGTGTCTTATGAATATTAGCAGGCTCTGCAGAATAAATAAGTTTTTTACTTTGGGGAATATAAATATATAACATAATAATTAACAGAAGATGTGACCTCTTTCACAATAATCAAAAGAAATCTTATCCCAGTGATGTTGAGGTTTAGAGATGTAAAAAAACGGATAGTATTGACAACACAGAAAATACAGATAGCTGAGCCAAGTGATTTTAAAAAAAAAGTGAGGAGGGGAACTGAGGCAGCCAGCCAGACAACACCCAGTCACTGTATAACTAGGTGAATTGTCTTGAAGAAGTTCACAAGGTGGTCACTTAGAACTCTGGGGGCCTCCAGACAGGAAAGACCACCAAGACCCTCAATGAAGACCCTCAGAGACCTCATAAGGCTATGTGTATATGCTAATAAGTGTTGAGAAGCATCATGAATATGTAACAGGAATGTGGGGAACAAAAAATGAATAATCATGTAAGACTGACATATAAGCTAACTCACAGATTGAGTCAGAGATTTCTTTTAAGTGCCACTTTTAGGCAGCGCTAGTAATTAGGAAAGTTTCTGTCTGCATTGCCATTTTCCTTACATTTTGCTCTAAGCATCAATCTCATTGCATTCTGTGTATATGACAAATCTGATGGTATACCTGAGATTTAGTGACATTTGTTTACTGGTCTTTACCCTTGTCTGTGGCTGCTACTTAATACAGGATTAAATATCTGTAATGCTGCCAGGTGTACCAGGTAGATCCCACTTTTTTTTTTTTTTTTTTCAGTGAAATGTGAGTCTTTAAAATAGGAATCTTGAATGAGAAGTTAAGACTGATCTAACAAGCTGCAAGTGCATCAAGCTAAGAGAGCAATAATTACTCATGAGTGGCTTGTACTTATTAAATAGCTTGTCTTGATAGTTTTGCTGCTTGTGTTGCAAGTGGGCAAAGGAATATACTTCTCTTTATTTCTAGGTTTTTAGTTGGTAGTTTTGGGGTTTTTTTTGCATTTCTCTCTCAACTCCAGGATGTTTCTTTATACGCTTCCATTAACTTTACCAACTGTAATGGTACAAAGCAGATGAGTGTGATGATAAAAAAGACAGGTCTGATGTAAGGGTTCAGAAATTTAAGAATGCAAAATCTGCATTAGAATTAGATTCGAGAAGCTTAGGTTCAGTTCCAATCCACACTCTCTGTAGATTTTTCCTGCATGAAAGATAATTTAATAATTTTTTTCTCCCAATTGTTTTCTAAAATTTTTTCTTTACTTTTAGAAGAATATGCAAAGAATCAATTTTTAAGTTCTAGGATTTTATACTTTTTAAGAATTAGTTTCTGAGGCAGTATAGTCTTTTGCTCCAAAGTTAGAAAAGTAGCTTTGCACCTCAGCCATCCACTAGATACTGACCCAGGGATCCATATATAATTTTTAACAGCCCTGTTTATGTATTTCTTTACTCTTCAGATCTCTGCAGGGATTAAACAAGTCAACATGAAAATGTGAGCCCTTTGTGGATACAGTTACAAAAAAAGCCCAACCCAAACAAAACCCAAACAACTCCCCAAACAAACAAACAAAACCAAACAAAAAAAAGAAGCTAGTGATAGCCTTCTTTGTCTTTTTTTTTTTTTTTAAGGTCAGGAAACAACAGGAACAGTACATACCAAGGAAATTAAACATATGAGTTTTGTTTAGCCATGGTGTTTGTTGCTACTTAAAAGTCCTTCTTTGGCCCCAGTAGCAAGCCCAGTCTCACAAAGAGTTTCCAGGTAGTCTCAGAAAAGAAATTATCTCTGCAGAATTTATCTACTTAACAGGTCAACTTTACAGAATTTATTGGTTGATGCAGCCCTAGATATTGCATAAATGTGACAGATACTCGCCTATTTCATGCTTTTGGTGTAGAATGAAATCTAGAGGCAGGAGACACTTACTGAGAAGATAGTGGTTATTCGCACAGCTAAGACACTGGTGTTCAGTGGGTCCTGAGCAGTGGAAGCATTTTCTGTGACAAGACTTGCAAGTCTGAGTTTCCTCAGCGTAGAACTCAGTGAGAGAGCAGTACCCAGATACCATACAGTGCCCATCATTGTTCAATATCTGGCCGTTTCTGCAAGTAAGGCAGGCAGTGGAAGAAGAACAAGTCTGGCATGTCCTGTTGCATGCTGAAATGGACAAACAATAGGAACGTCACCATTTCTTGCTGCATCTCAGAGTATTATTACAGCTTTAATTTTGAAAGAACAAGCCATCATCTCAGGATGAAAGGCTGAGGGAAATTATTTTCAATCTTGTGCAGGCAGTTCCTTAGGTTTGCTTTGAACCAGCACTGTTTCTGCAACATATGCTCTCTGGCAATTCCCAGCATTTTACCAGAGTAGTTGCCCATAATATTAAACATATGTAGCTCTGCTACCTTCCTCTCTGCTTTCTTCAAGTTTTGCTGTTCTGAGATAAGACTTGATATTTTTCTGCATTAGGTATTTCCTTTGATTCCAGGACACTGGTATCGACATTAGCTGGCACACACATTTTTTGGGTGTGGCCTTTAAACAGACCCGCTTGTATCTCAGTACTATTTTGGAGAAAACAACAGCTGCCAACCTTGACAGTCTCCAGTGGCTTCTTCATAGTAACTCCCTTCAGGGCACTCTTCAAAACACATGCCATTGTAGAGGACAAACAAGCTGAAGGTGCACGCTGTGCAGTCATTGGAATCTGGCCCATTGCAATCCTTGCAGTTGGCATGGCAGGGAAAGCAGTGCTTGTCTTCAGCATAGAAGTGTGAAGGGCATTCCTGCACACACTTCCCCTCGTGCAGGAAGAACTGGTCCATACACTCTACAGGGGAGACCAGAAAAAAGGTAAGCAAACAGGAAGCTAATTCTCACCCTCTAAGTGATGGAGTGAATAAATCCTGGGAAGCCATAAATTCTGCATTATCTCTCATAACAAGGCAACAGAACAGCTTGAGATTCTCTTTTTCAACTCCTTCCTCTCCAAAACACCCATATTGGCCTAACCCTCACATGGTATCTTCTGTGTTACATCAAGAGACTGTGAAGCAAATTCACTGGTTCAGGTTTGCTGATATTAACTAAACCGTTTACCACTGCGTATAGATGCCTTTTCCTGGCATACTATATATGCATTATGAACTTCCTGCAAAATCAGGAATGTCCACATCTGAGATTTGTTTAGTTTATTATTAAAATATGACTAGAATATATTGACCTGAATGTTTGTCTTTGAACTGTGAATCGGTTGCTACTTTTGTTACCAGTACTTGATTTAGTAGGCTTGTTTTCCAGAATGGCTAACTCAATAGTAACTATGCCGGAAATTTTTGAGGGGGCATTGAACTTTACCAAGATATCCTAATATGTTTCATTACAGAGATTTCTTTCTCCAACAGTCATTTGCAAAAATTGTAGAGAGACATGAAGTTCAACCAAACAAGGAAAGAAATGTTCTGTTTTTCACGTGGTGTAAATGTGTATGTAAGTGTTTAGGTACGTATACACTAGATCAGAAATAGAACCAAATGAGTAGGAATCTCTGAAGAACAACAGAAACAGGTAAAGCAACGTGAAAGCTTTGCAGATTAACCATGTGACTGAGTCTCGTCATAAAGCATCAGTTGTTTTGCCTCTTAGAGAAAAGCAATGGTATTCACACCACTTTTTTTTTTCACTTTTACACATTACAGAATTTCAGTTCACATCTGTATTTCTGTCAGTCTGTCTCCAGACAGATCCAGGTGGATTTTAGCCAAGTCAAGACCAAGTCCTAGTAATACCTTTGCATATTTCATTGTGAATGCATTCCTGACACATTTCAGGGCAGTGTTTGCAGATTCCTTCAGAGGCAAAATGATTCTCTGAACAGGTAGGTTTACATTTCCAGTGCTCCAAAAGCAAAGGGCTTTCACAGGACAGGCATTTGGTTGCATTTCCTATGCATGTCTTACAGGATCCACTGCATTCCTTGCAAGTCTCAGAATCATTAAAATATCCCCTATTGAATTAAAAAAACAAAAACAAAAAACCACAAAGCAAACTTCTGGTCAATGTAGTTATCAAACGGTCCAGGCTATAAGAACTCTAAATGAGACTTTCCCAGCACACATATTTCTCTGGATCTTTGAGGTTTCTCACACAATTTGTTACTTGTCCTCCACTTAAATCCCCTGCATCTGCAAAAAGAAAATGTGCATGGTTAGTGCAGATGCAGGGTATCTGATCTTCCTTTTTTCTTGTACCTATTCTCTAAGGGACATTGAACTTTCTTACTTGCTCATTTCTTTATTTCCTCCCTCAAGTAAGATAGAAAGATCTTCGGGAAAAGAAAGGTGTAATTTCTCATCTTGCACAGCTGACACAGAGAAAGAGAAATACAACCTCAGTGGCCCTTGAGGGAGAAAGAGAAGAGAAAACCCTGGCAGTGTGAAGGCATGCTAGAGGTGATGAAAAGAAGTTATGTTTCACTGCTATCTGTGGTGTGAGAGCAAATGTAGACAGCCACAGTTACTGTCATAAATAAAATGCAGAAAAAAATGTACTTGTGTTTCAGGAGAAGATGTATAAAAGGAGAGGATGAATCTGATCTGTCTAAACTCTCAAAACCAAAGTGTTAGAAGACTAAAGGACAAGCAAGTTGCCATTTTCAGATGACTGCTAATCCATATCTTTAGAGCCATTGATGAAAACTAGGGAAGAAGAAGAGATAGAAATTAGTTCCAGAATATGTACTTTACATTAACAAACTTGGTTTTCCCTGTAGAAGGGTGCTTCTCCTTTCCTTCTTGGAGATGATCTTTCAAAGGAAAGGCTGGGGAGATTCATTAGGAGTAAAGTTAGAGAAAAGATGGGAAGAGCTGTGCCTGCCATCTATTTTAAGGTTTTTTTTCTTCTAACCTTTGTCAAGATCTGCATCTATTTCTCACAGTCCTGTCATGTCTTGTTTCCATGTTGAGTACTCAGCCCAGGCTTTGAAAATTCCTCAGTCAAAAATTAACAGTGCAGTAAGCCAGTCCTCTTTATCCCTTGCATCATGTCCCAAAACTCAAAAAAAATACAAATCAAATTGAACCAACCCCCTAAAAAAAATTTCTCATATAATCCTCTGCTCCAGGGGAGAGCAGTTATGCCTCAAGAACTTTGCCTCAGAGTCTCAAACTGGAGTTTAAACCAGAAGAACTTTGCTGAATGATGGGAAGCCTTTATTTACAGTCTAGAATTTGGAAGTAAGGGGGATAATAATATCTGAAAAGACCAGTGCTATACAAAAATATTTGATTTTGTTATACTCACTGTGTAGGATAACTGAGGCATGGGTACTTATAACATGCATATTAATACCAAAACATTATCTTTGCTTGTATGCCACAGTTTCTGATATTAAAAGTTGTTTCTGGACTACATTAGGCTTTAGTGCAATTACTTTCCATTTACTGACATTTTGTGAACAAAACGTGTTTCACTGGCACTCACTCTTTAATTTGACAAAATTACCAGGAATATAGTGGCAAAGAATTTGCACTGATTGCAAGAAAAGTAGGGGTTGCACATTTTTCTGAAGAAAAAGGTTAACTAAGCAAGATTTTCATGCTGGGTAGCACAGGTTTTATGTGTATGTATAGGCATGAAGAATGCTGATTAAAAAAGCACAGAACAGGCAAAACCTGCTCTACTCTTGTACCTGAGTATCCATCTAATATTGTTTGCAGTCAAATGGGAATCTTCCTTTTTGAATTTCATGTATTACAGGAAAAAAAAAAGAATGTGACTCAAAGCCTTAAGCACTGTATTTCCGTGTCAGGACTCTGATAGGTTCACTTTCTGGTTCATTCCGCTTCTCTGCACTACTTTGAGGAAAGAAAAAATTTGAGGAATGACTAGAGGCTTATTTGTATTCACCATAAAGAGCCATTTTGTAGCACCAAGGTCCTATTGAAGTCAATGGGAGCTATTCCATCTGTCATAGGATTTCATGTCTTAGCTTCACTTTTGATTTTTCTCTAACCAAGTGAAAATGCTGTTTATTCAGGCAGGCTGTAATTATTTTTACCATGTGGCAGTTTCTGGTACCTTAGGTTACATTAAGGTCTTCCTTGAAAGGTTTATAATAGATCTGAACTTCAAAGAGAAGGAGCACAGTGAAAAAAAAAGAAGGACGAGTTATCCAAGAGGCGTTACTTACTCGGGGCACTCCGGTAAACATCTGCCTTTGTGGAGGAAGAGAAGCTGGTCCTGTTCAGCCTGACACTTCTGACAATGCCACGGGTCAGAACATACCTCACAGCCATCCCTGCACTTCTCGCACTTTCCACTTGCAGTGTTGCCAAAAGTTTTTTGAGGACACAGAGAAACACAGGTATCATGGATAAGAAATTTTCCTGGAAAAAGAGCAACCCAGGTGGGTAAATGCATCAATTAGAAAGATATTTAAAAGATTCCTGCTTTGGATGGCTATAAAAAAAACTTTCAACTTCTCAAAATTCAACATGGATGCTTAAAAGCATGAATAAAACATTCTTTAAGCAATTTCCCAAAGTATTTTGCTCAGACTTCACTGAAATTTATGGTTAGAAGGAATCATCAGGATTATCTAGTACATCTTCCTGAACAAACCCCTATTTGGTAATTCCTGCATCATATCTACAACTTTTGATTGAAAGGAAAGGAACATCATCTACCTGACAATTTTTTAACCCATATTGCTAAGGGCATGTGCTGATGCCTGACTCCAGCTGCTGATTATCTGATTCCCTACCTATCCTTTAAGCTGTTAAGGAACTTTCTAGTGACAGTTGACAAAAACATTCCCTGATAGGGTGTAGGATACAGAATATTGTAGTCTCTTGCAAAACTTACCCAAGGAAGATGAAGTCTTACCTTCTGGACAAGTAGTACACTTATCAGCAGATTTCTCACAGGTCCTACATGAAGAGTCACAAGATAGCAATTTTCTCTTTGCAGCTGGGATGACAGGGAAAAAAGTTCATTTTTTACCATCTGTTTTTGTGAATTTCCCCTCCCTTAGGAAGGACATTTCCTATGACTTCTCCTAAGCTGTTTTGAAAATATACCTCTGAATTTTCGGAATTCACAGAGTTGAAGAACTTGATGATTGTGTTAGACTGCTCTCTCTAAATGGTAACTTAGGAATTGTATTTAAGGAAAATATAGATCTTTTTCTGAGACTCATTAAACCATTGTTCTGGACCTCTTATCACAAGTGAGAACAATAATAATTATGAGCCCAATAATATTAGTTTCAATGTAGTGCTCCAAACGCAAATACAGATATATAATCCTAATAGACTGCAAACAGGAAGAGCTAGAAAGTATGTAAATTTGGGGACCTGGTTTAGTAAGGACATTTTGAACTAACTTGTTGCAGAAGACCATTGCCTTGTAACTAAGGAAGAAAACGGTGAGTAGGAAGGAGAGAGTAATAATAGAATCATAGAATAGGCTGAGTTGGAAGGAACACATCAGGATCATCAAAGTCTGACTTTTGACCCTGAGAATCACACCATATGTCGTCCAAATGCTTCTTGAACTCAGACAGGCTCGGTGCTGTGACTACTTCCCTAGGGAGTCTGTCCCACTTCTCAGCCACCCTCTAGGTCCCCTGACTCAGCTTCAT
>JAYRBT010000093.1:3265401-3281046 GCA_036023395.1 Myiotriccus ornatus
TTCATGCCATTTACTTGAGTCCTGTCACTGGTCATGAGAGTAAAGAGATCAGTACTACCCCTCTGCTTTCTCTCATGAGGATGTTGAAGACCACACGGAGGTCTCCCATCAGTCTCTTCTTCTCCAGGCTGAACAAAACAGGTGACCTCAGCTGCTCCTTGTCAGGCTTCCCCTCCAGAACCCTCACCATCCTTGTTGCCCTCCTTCAGATGCTCTCTAAGAGTTTAATATCTTTTTTATATTGTGGTGCCCAAAACTGTTGAGGTTTGGAAATACTATCCGTTAAACTGTTCTTCCCCAAAGATACTACCTGCTATTTCGCTCCGAAAGGAAGAGCCCAGTGTGTGTCAAATGGAGTTTTATGCCTGTGCAAAACCAAGACTTTGATTATGAGTCTTTGATGATTATGGTTTGCATAACCATCAGCTCTAAATGACAAGGGGATTCAAGGATCATACTTAATACTAACAAAATGTGCTATGCAGTGTGGCAGGTCCTAATACGCAGGTCTGTATTTTGGATGGATGTCTGGTGAAAAAATAATTATGGGCCAACAGACAGATAGTAGTCTTTTGTTTTTACTGAAAATAAAAAAAAAAAAAAAAGAAAAAAACAAAAGTTGGGTTCAGACTGAGCTATGCACCTCAGTTAGCACACCCAGCTCATCTCGCCACTTATATGTATATGTTTTCTGTAGGTTGATAGACTGACAGTAACAATTAGCCACATGCAGCGTATCACTTTATTTTTTCGTTCTGCCTGTTATGGCAAGATAGTTAGAATATGGATATTTTGAATGAAAGTTATGAAAGCAAATGCATCAAGTAAAAAGACAATGGAGGAGAGCAGAAAACTTATATAAAGCCCTTTCCCACAAGGGGAAATGTTCGGCATTTTACTAAAGCATATGAAATGTGTGTAGGTGCATAACATGGCACAGGAGCCAGAAGAAGGAATAATAATAAAAATCTTGATGATTATTATTTCTTATAACTCTACTGCTAAATGAGCTGAGCCATAGCTATTTCAGTGAAAAAAAAGTGGATCCCCATTTAATGTGATTGAGTGACAATTCATAACAGTATGCCTTAACTGTGTCTGACCCTACCATCAGCTCAGAACATCTCAAAAACTTCCTGTACTGAAAAAACCTCTCAGTATGGGAGTCCATGGGCAGCACGGCAGATCAAAACCTGGATGTTTAGTAGAAGGTCACTCAGCAACGACATCGTTAGTCATTTGGGCCCCTCAGCTCAGGAAAGACACTGAGGTGCTGGAGCAGGTCCAGAAAAGAGCAACGAGGCTGGTGAAGGGACTCAAACACAAGTCCTATGAGGAGAGGCTGAGGGAGCTGGGGTTGTTTAGTCTGGAGAGGAGAAGGCTCAGAGGAGACCTCATCGCTCTCTACAACTACCTGAGAGGAGGTTATAGCCTGGTGGGGGTCGGTCTCTTCTCCCAGGCAACCAGCATTAGAACAAGAGGGCATGGCCTTAAGCTCTGCTGAGAGAGGTTTAGGTTGGATATTAGGTAGAAATTTTTTACAGAGAGAGTAATCAGACATTGGAATGGGCTGCCCAGGGAGGTGATGGATTCACCATCCCTGGAGGTTTTTAAGATGAGACTGGATGTGACACTTAGTGCCATGGTCTAGTAACCATGGTAGTGTTGGACTTGATCATCTCAGAGGTCTTTTCTTACCCGGCTGATTCTGTGAAGCTGTGATTCTATGAGTCTATGATTCTATGATTCTTTACCACGACTACTTGTTGTTAGAGACTGAAACAGTTAATGACTTACACATACTCAGATCACCAAAAGACTTTTGCAAATTGAAAAGATGCAACTGCTCACCCAGCAAGGTCCACCTCTCCCTGAATATTGAATACTGCCAAAGGACCTTCAGATCAGGTAAGTGGGTGCCATTGTCCAACTGTTCTGGGTGCAAATGCATACCTGAAGCTACAAACTGGATTTCCAAATAAGGGAAGAGGCTAAGAAGAGGAAAGACCAGCAAGGTGGGAGAATCCCTCTTATCATGCCAATGTCCTCCCTTTACACGATAACTTTGCACATCTAGCCTGGGCTATGCATCTCAGATGTCGGACCATGATGGACCATGATTGATGCTGACACAGTAGGCAGCTGCTGGTTTCTTAGAAGATGTCAGAGACTCAGTCACATGTCCTGTGACACTATTCACTGTAAAATTCCCCACCCCGAGGAGGTACAAGGTGTACACCTGAGCTAGAAATGTACAATAACTCATAACACCTTTGAGTTTTGCTGGGGGCTTGCCCCAGCCCCAACAGTGCAAGGCCACCACTTCAACCACCCGATGTGGAAGCTGTAACTGCCAGGTTTTATCACTGGATCCAGTGCGCAGTGACTATATATATCTTTCCACCTTTATCCTTTTTTCCCTTTCTCTCTTATGCATTTCCTTAATGTTATTTTTACACTTCAATAATACTATATCAGTATGCCTTGATACTGCTATATAGCTATAGATGCTCTAATACTGCTGTACTGCTAACACCCAAAATGACAACATACCTGTTTACCTTGGAAACAAAATTGTTCTAAAATAAAACCTTCATGTAAATGTTTACATATTTTTCAGTGTGGTTTCACTCTAATCTGCCTCAAGGGATTTACTAATAAGAACCTGAGTTACCCTCTCCTTCTGGGGTGGGTGGCAACACTTGTGCATGCAGTTTGTACAGGGTAGTGAAAGCCCATGGTGTTGCTTTTCTTGCTGGCAACTAGCACAGTATAAAGCCGCTCCAAATTTACCAGATTAGCAGAGTTTTCTTTGTCACTACTGTTCTGGCTACAGCATCTCTGAACTTCCTGAACAAGGACCACCCAGTGTTTGCAGGGCCCAGGCACAGGCTGTAGGATCCACAGGATAATGTAGGTAACATACGAAAGCTGCATACTGCCAGGGTGAATGTGAGTTGTGACAGTCCAGACTCCAGACTGGATTTGCCAAGTCTGAGGCCAGTGGACAAAGTATTAGACCCTGGGATACCCCACAAAAGACCATATAGCTTTAGCATTGGCTTTAGTAGCCAGAAGTGTTGGTCACATAGTAAGTCAGAAATCTATCAAGGACTGAGAGAGTCATGAGAGTATTTCAGTGAGTGCTGACTGAAGACAATTTTCAACTTCAAAGGAACAGAAGAGGTATAAAGTGCCTGAAACTGAATTTTGAGATGTGCAGCCTCAAGCACTGTAAGCACCTGACAGTAAACCCCTGGGTTTGAGTACACAAACTGTGTACCTGGTCTGTGTCAGCTTTGTGACTCCATATTGACCATAGCTGAACCAAAGGGGTATAGTATCGGGTAGTCTGAGCATGTAAAAGTTAAAACCTCTGGAAAAGCTCTTTGGAAAGTCAAGACTAAGTGAGGAATGGACTGGCTTGTGGACTAAGAACAAATGGAAATCATGTATAAGCATTAGGAGCACAAGAAGTGGAGAGATTTACTATCAAGTAAATCTCTGAAGTTGCAGCACAGGCGTAGACATTGATGAAGGACTGAAGAGGCAAGGAAACTTTGGTGCATGTTGTGAGTTCAGTGCTACCCAAAGCAGAAATTAAATGCCCCGTCTTCTGGTATCAACAATATAACTGA
Organism: Myiotriccus ornatus; assembly: GCA_036023395.1. Lineage (NCBI taxonomy): Eukaryota > Metazoa > Chordata > Aves > Passeriformes > Tyrannidae > Myiotriccus > Myiotriccus ornatus. Next base: position 3,269,040 of record JAYRBT010000093.1, read on the forward strand.
GCTCTGGGGCTCTTTGCCATGATGTTCCTGCCGTTGGGGAGGCAGTTATCAGATTCATTTGAACATTTAGGGTGAAAGGAGATTTCTTGAAAACTCCTGATTAGGCTCTGTACTTTGCACTCTCTATGTTTAAGTTGTATATTTACATGCAGATTAATAGTTGTGTAGTATGTATGCTCAGTGTACTATGTAGTATGCTCAGTGATGAGCTAGAGTTACAAAATAAATTTAAAATACTGTCTTTATTTGCCTGTACATTTCATCCTTCTTGAGGAGAAAAAGTATTTTGTTTTTCTTTTCCTTGCTCTTTTAAGCATGTAGATGTGAGTATCTTGTAAGGCTTTCTGCAACAGCAGGTCCTGTGAATTTAGATCCTTTCTAACTCCTGCTGACATAATTTCTATGGGTTTTTTTCCCCTGCCGAAGACCTATTTTCTATATTTCAGGTTACAACATGCTGTTCTAAGAGGATTCTAGTTTATTTAAGTGCTCCTGAGTGCAGAGGACAGTTTGAGTCTTTTTACAAGCCTTATAGTGCACAAGCATCTTGAGTTTTCTTATCCAAATAATCCTCAAAGAGATCATTACTTACTTTTGTGAGATGCACAAATTCACTGTCAAAAGATTTTTTTGAGAGACTACTCCTTAGCTTCATGTTTTTTCCTGACATTATTCAACAAAACCTTAAGAAGTGTCCATTTTGATCGTGCCTGTAAGCATATAAAGAATACTCCAGAAAATTTGGATGTTTGGTGTTATTAGCTTTTCTATTATCCTCACTTTATTTATAGAGAGCTTCTTTCTTTTGCTGTTCTTGAATGAAGATAAACAGCAGGAAAGTGGGGTTAACTATAGCTGAAGAGTATTTAAAGGAGGCCATTGTTTCAAAATGTTTCAAGACTTAAAATTAAAAATAAAGATTTTTTCAGTAAAGTAGTTTTTATTTCTGTTTAATGTTTGCCCTTTGCACTACATGCTATTTTCTGTAATATATACTAGTTGCCACCAGAGGGGAATGTGCACAAGCAGTTGGCAAGGTAAACAACTGTTATCTTCCAGTCAAATATAAATATTTAGATTCCTCAACTTTAGTATTGACAGAAGAAATCCGTCAAAAAGATTATTTTCTTTTTTTTTTTTTTTTAATTGTGGATAGGTTAAATGTGACTGGAAATAGGCTTTCATTTGTGAGAAAACCCAAATGCAGCACACATTTGGAATAAAGTGAAGTTTTTTAATGTAATTTTCCTGCACAGCAAAAAGTTCTCCAAATGGGAAAATGTGATGCAACGATTTTTTTTTTACGGAAACCTGTGCACACTACTTTCAATAATGTCACCATATCTTCCAAAGACTAGCCGCACAAAACTGAAAAATGGTCATGCAATATGTATTGCCTTGGAGCTTGGACTGACGACAAAGGAAAAGCTTGAAAGTTACTGGTTTTAGCTGTTGGGTTTTATTTTGCTTTCCCCTAAAGGACTTGGGGATTCTGCTAGCTTTCCTTTAAATTTTCGCTCTGTAGCTCTTACAGTGGCCAATGAAAATTGTAAATGTAGAAGCCATAAGCATATGATGCTGTTGTCGCAGTTATAGAGAAAGAGGGGTGGAGTTTTTTAGCACTGTTTATTCCACATCACCCGCGTCACCAATGGCAGAGTGGGGGAGGTTTTTGTTCATCAGGGAACTCAGAGGTGAAGGAAATGGAACCTTTGTTCTTCTTGCCCAGGTTGAGGAAGAGAGTGGACTGGCCCCTTTATAAGCTGGAAGTGGAAGTGGAAGGGTCACCTTTCTCTTCCCCAGGTCTGGACAGAGGTAGCCACCACTTGGAACCACAATGGACCACCATCAGTCCCGTACCCAGCCACAGCTCTGTGATGGTGCTGAAAAGACAGCTCCGGTGTGGGGAGGTTGCTGTGGGAGAATGGAGCAGCAGGGGTAACTTCAGCCCAGACGAGCTGAGCAGACTGAAAAACCAGGGGAGCGCAGTGGGACCTGGCCTGCTGCTGACAGGAGAGAGACCCTTTGCTGGCACTGCCACCACTGCAGCTGCCACTGCTTTTTACCACTGCTGCTGCCACCAACACCGATTACCGCAGCAGCGAGAGAGACAGAGAGAGACAGAGAGACTGACTGCCCGCCACTGCCCTGCATCCCACACTCATTTGCCACTGCCACACGATGGAGATAAGGGAACACCAACACTGCTGCTACAACAGGGACCTGAGCTTTGCCGAAGGACATAGAGTGAGCGGCTCAGCAGAATACCTGCTTTTGGATGAAATAGCTTTCCAGGTTTTTTGCTTTGGCCCTGTTCCCTGTAGTTTTGTCTGGCTGTGAGGAGGAAAATGGTGACTATGGAAGCTGCCCACAATTTTTGCCCCTTGTTCCTGGGGGTGCACATGGAGTGCAGCATGGGAGTGGCTGCTATTTTGTTTTCTTTTGTTCTAAGGGGGCCAGGCTACATCTCGCCTTTGTTGGTTAAACTCTTCCCTCTGTATTGTTGTGTTTATTGTGAGTTTTTCTTAGGAAAATTGTGATTCCTCTTCTGGTCTCCCCTAGTGTTTCTCACGCTGCTAGAAAGGGGGCTGGAGAAGGGCATCCGAGTGGGGTTAATTTTTTACTGCTGAGTTGTTAAAACCAGTACAGTTGTAAACCACCCATGTACCAATTGTGAGACATTGACTTTGAAAGAACACAGTGGTTTATTATTAGGCTGTTCTGCTCTTCTTCTTTTTTTTTTTTTTTTTTTTTTTTTTTTTTTTAAAGGCCAGAGTGAATTACCTTTACAAGAATATTCTTTTTTGACCAAGCTAAGTGTCTCCTATTCTTTTCTAGAAACTGAGAAGCTGAATTCCACTGTATAATTTCTTGAGCTAAACTCTACTGCAGCTCTGAAGCTATCACAGTGCTCTTGCACACACAGTCTGTTCAAGGGATTGTCAAACTGGACAGGTGGGGAAAGACTGAAAAATAGTGTTTTTTTCTGTTTCTTTTCTCATTTGGGCTTGTGCATAATGATTGAAACAATGGCAGAGTTTCTTGAAACCTAGTACTGTTAGATTTTAACTGTGACTGCAAAATGAATCAAGGAAAAAATTAGTGAAATTTTAGTTCCATTTAACACAGTGTCCCCATATTTCCTTTATTTTTGCTTAAGTCATTTTCATTTGAGCTCCCAAAATTTTTCAGTCTGATTTTAGAGAAAGATTAAATGAATTCTCAAAAATATTCAGGGTGAAAAACATGGATCCATATGAAATTAAGTATGGTCCTCTTCATATTCTCATCACTTGTTCTGGAAAATGTAAAGTTTATTCAAAGAAAACCACAAAACCCTCTACAAAATCTGAGAACATATGAGCAAAGCTATGGTCATATATAAAGAGGCATGCCTTTAAACGTAAAAGCATTTGAATTGCCTTATAGTTCTTCCTAATTTCATTCAGATCCACAACTGTATTATAAGAGTTCTTTCTAGTGTATGCTTATCCTCTTTGTGCTGTCCACCTTGCTTTCTCTACCTGCTCCTTATGGAAAATGAACCTTTATGTCAGGTATTGCAAGCAGTAAGTGTTCAGATTGATAAAAGATGGTTTATTTCCTTAATTTTAAATCTCATTTATTCATCTTTTTCTGTGATTAGAAAGGGGACTTAAAAACTTGTATTTTTAAGTTGCTGTTGAAGTAGGTCTCTGTGTACATTTGTAAAACCCTTAGCTTATATATAATGATTTCACAACGATTGTATATTTACAGTATATTTTATAGTTGGACCATGGCAAAATAACTGCAGGAAGGAATGCAGAAGAAAATGAAGTGCCATGGCTGTTTGTAACTTCAAGCATATTCCTTTTAAAAAATGACCTGTCTAGCTTTTACCATGTGTGGTGAGATGTGATTTGAATGTGATCCACTGAAATGTGACTGTTAGATTTTATTCTGTGCATGACACTGTCCTTACAAAACCATCATGAATGAAAACACAAAACCAGGTTATTTATCTTCAAGAAGTAATTGCATTGAAAATAATATCCAAATTAGTAATAAAATAGTTGACCAATCCCATTTTAAAGACTTATGTGATCTGTAAAGTTCAGGAAAGTATAGGCGTGCTGGGAAGTGAATCACACTCTCCAGTAACCATTAATTCCCAGTCTAATTATCTTGTAACAACTATAGTATTATTTTACAAACAAATAACTAGAATGTGAATTTGGCATGCTTAAGAACATATGTGATAATGAATAATTTTTGCTTACTTCTAAGAAACCTGAAATTTCACATATGGATGATGCTTAAAAAGGTGTCCTACCTCTTCTCATGGTGCTCTAAATGCTACAATATTTTGATATGTAGAAGACCTATTCTCTTCTGCTGCTGGTTTCTCTTCTGTCTTTTGCAAACCCCATTTCTGTTTTTTTTCCCTTCTTTCCATACTCTAAGACCTTTATATGTAGATCTGCAGAGCTGCATTGAGGTCCTTTAAGTAATATTTTTAAAGCCTGAATTATTGTTTTTCTCAACCAGTACATTTTTACTGATTTTGTTTGCTCTGTATTTAGGAAAAGCAAAATACACAGGATGTGTCAATGGCTGCTGGTGTGAGGTTGCTCTTATTATTGGGGTGGTATGTAATAGTAAACTGAACCAGATGCAATTTAGGTATGTAATTTGCTACTGCATATATCATATGCATGTAAAGAAGCACGTGTTCCATTTTGAATTTTCATCAGAAATACCCAGTTTCTGTCCTAGACAGACTTCTGACCAGTTTATCACTATGTGGGTATAACCAAAACTGTGTAATCTACACTCAGTCATTTCTGATGGACTGTTAATAATGTATCATTTGCAGCAGCTGCCCAGGGCACACCTGACACAAGGCTACAAGTTGTGTTAAGGAGCTGTGCAAGGAGTGTTTCTTTGGCTTCACACCAATGACTCAGCTGTGATAACTCCCCTCCAGGGAGGCATTAGCCCCTTCACACCCAGCCTGAGGGGTCATCTCTGCTAATGGGTCAGACTGGACTGGCATAACAGGCAGCTGCAACGACCTAAGATTCCAAAAATATCCCATGACTCACAGAGTTAAATCACCCATTGTGAAACTCCCTGTCCTGGGGGAGGTACTGGGCATTCCCACCTGAACCTGAGCATAAATAATCTTGGGGGTTTGGGACTTCTGGTGCCACCCATTGGATCCAGAGGAGGCCCAGAACTCCAACAGGAGTGCCACTGCCACTCTCAACAAGACTGCAATCAGTGCTGTGCTTCGACAGAACTGAGACCACCATTGAGAACAACAGGTTTCCTTCCCTTTTACTTTGCATCCAGGGGGCCCACCTGGTTCTCAGCACAGGGAGTGACAAACACCACTCTGTTCTTGTTGCAGGGTTCTGGGTTAAACATCTGCCTTTGTGGATTAACCCCAGTTTTCTCTGTATCATATTTATTGTAATTTTTTTGGTAAATTGTAACTCTAACCTGTAATCTCTCTTGAGCTGGGTTTATTTCTCCTGTTGATTTACTTTTAAACCAGTTCACTTTCATAAAAATATGGGAGATTAAACCAAGAAATTAACTGTTTCTAGAGTGCAGCATTTTAGTGATCAGTGTTTTGCAGAACTTGGAAAACATCTGATCCAGTTGAAATGGTATGTGTATTTGTTTGGTGAATTAAGCCTACATTAGTGTGTTTCCTGGCTTCCAAAGTCATTTCATCATCTAGTGCATGAGAAAAAATACAGATATTTCACAATAGAAACACAGATTTCAGTTGCTGGTTTAGTTTCTTTTTCCTTTCTCCCTCTCTTGGCTTACGCTGTCTTTTTAAAAGCCTGAATAACAGACATAGTCTGTTGCATTATTCCATACTGAATATGACTTATTAGGGATTCCTGATATGAGCTGAACTGTTTGCCCAGCAGAGTATACCCACAAAGATGCAATGTCTTTGCCCCCGTGTATGAAAGAAAAAGTCTTTTCTCTGTCTCTGTGATCTTTGAAATAGAGAAAGGGAAAGACGTGACCCTGCAGATGTGCTTAAAAAGAGATGGAGAGGGATCACTTTTTCTGGGTCCAGGGATGTTTTTGGTACAGATATGAATACCAGAAGCTTCATTGACAGTAGGTTTCAAGGAGCACAGATGTGTTTTCTTTTTATCCATGCTTGTACTAATCCTACAGAATAGCGTAGACAAGGATAATGACAGCCTTTCCTAAATTTTATTGGTTTTCAGAAAGATTTAGATAATGAAGGAAATAATTGTAACAGATTGTGAAACTCTTGGATTTTTGGTTTGGTTTGGTTTTTGGTTTTGTTGCCCCCCACTCCGCCCTTTGAAATTATCCATGTATTTCAAAATATTATCAGGGTGTGAAATGTCCTGCAGTCTTTAACCAGGAACTATCCTGTTGGTGTGATGCACTGCTAGAGCTAAATGTGTTTTAGTCCTGCCTGCCTAAATCCTGTATTTTTTGTTAAAGATTTCTAATATACAACAAGGATTTCCAATATAGACAGTACAGTTGGAAATCTGGACTCAGCTGACATCTGTCCCTTTACTGCATCATCAAAAGAAATGAATGACTGATAGGCTAGCCAAAAACTCAACTATTTAGAATCTGTTGTTAATTAGAAACAGGGAAAATTACTGTTATGAGAACTGGATAATCCTAGAGTGTCTGAACAGGAAACTTCATAAAACGTAGATAAATGCAGTTTTGAAGGGTGTAACTTCAGGAAAGACAGTGACAACATCATTAACATTTTCACTTGAAGATTACTACTATTTGGAAGCCTATACTTGACAGAAAAGGTTCAGGATTTCAGCAAGTTCAACATCACTTTCCCAGCAGTTACATGGTACAGCAGCTGCCACACTGGAGGAATCGCAGCAAGTCTATCCACAAAAAGGCGTAGAGCAACTAGCCATGTTCCCATGTCCCATCTCCAGCTGCAGCAGGAATCCTGTGACTTTGGAACAGTCACTAATGTTCAAGCCAGTACAGCTCTGAGGGAGATGTATCTTGCAGTTTGAAACGCCCCTAAGACAGGTGTATTTTCAGTACTGGGAGGAAAGAGAAATGGTATGCGAGATAGAGAGAAAGAAGTTTCACAGTGCAGCGCTGTACCATTGACTGTATACATCAGCAAGGCTGATATATACAGAACTGCATCAGATGTCTGCTCAAAAGGAAAAAGCTGATAAGAAATCACCTTGTTTTACAGTGTGAGAAAGAAATAACCAGTACATAAACCAGACTACAGATGTGCTCTTCCCATGACACTGATGTCTCAAATTGAAAAAAAAATACTTGCTTATATGGATTAAACACAAAGAACAAAGAAATTAATATAGGAAATCAACTTTGTATTAATATTTCTCATTTTTAGGTCTCTGTTTTTTTTTTTTTTTTTTGAAGTGAATAAAAGTTATTCCTTTTGAAACAACAACATTTCTCAATGAGATAGGCAATGAATAGAAATGGTGAATAGTTTTCCTGGAAATATTTGTCACTGTGTTTTAATTTTTAATGCAAGATCACATAGATCTAAGGATAGTCATTCTTTGATGTTTCATTCAAATAAAGACATAGGAATCAGAAGAAAATGTATATTTGATTGAAAAATATAGCTAATAATCTGGTCTCTTGCTTGATTCAGTAAACATCCCTGTCAGATACTTTTCATGTGTTCTTAAAGACTCCTAGTAATGTAAATCCCTAAACCTCCCTGAATATTTTACTATTGCTCCAATATTCTATTTGAAAGTTCCATTTGTTCCATTTGCAATTTCATTTGGTAACATAAACATTCAATTGTACTTTATATAACTGACATAATGGGAAAGACAAATATTCTACATATACACTCCTCATTTAAAGTTTTCTTGGTAAATTTGTGACAGTACTGTGATACATTTGAAGATGCCCCTGAGGGGAAGTAATTTCTAAAACTATTACAAAGCATTCCCGTCAACATCTCTAGTTTTAAAAGCGTTTTTCTTCCAAATACTTTTTGCATTTTTTTTGCCTTTTTCAAAATTGCTTTTCCCATGCTAGGGATGAGGGCACCAAGAAAGATTGCTGATTATTTTGTGAAAGTTGTGGAAACACCCTGTATGGGAGCAGAATGCCAGAATATAGTTCTACAGCCCATGTTTGGTCTCTCAGAAAGCAGTGCATGTCTATCTAGGGAGGAGCAGGGAAAAGAAGAGAGAGAGCTTTTTTTCTACTCCACACTACCCCCACACAGAGCCACATATTACACTATTTTCAAAGAATCACAGAATATGCCAAGTTCAAAGCAACCCGTGAGGATCATCAAGTTCAACTTACATTGACTTCTGTGCAGGGAAACAAATGGCCACAAAGGTGATCTAAGACACAGCCCACAAGGTTCCCACTAGCTTAGATAAGGAAATCCCAGTACCCCAATCTATCATCTATATTTTACCTTTTTCGTAATTTTTATCTTTTTTATCTATTATATTTCTAATCTTTTATCTATTCAGATAACTCACAGATAAGACACATTCTGTTGAAATGTTATGCTATTTGCAGGAAGACAAATTTCACTCTGTGAAACCAGTGGGTTTCGTCATTTATACTTTTAAAATTACAGCAAATTTGACAACAGTGCAGTTTCACTCCATCTGCAAGATCTTGCTATACTATTTCAAATTTTTTAATAGTCTTCAAAGAAACAGAAAAGATTGCAGAATCTGCTGCAACTTACCACTCCAGAACTTTCCCTCTGATTGAGAATTTCTTGGATTCAGGCACTGTCCACGAGATAGTTGGAAACTGTTTTTGCACCCAGTACAGTTCTCATAACTGTACCCAACACAGGTTGCACAGTTCTTGTGGCAAGGTTCGCATTCCCTAGAGATGTCATCGGTGAAGAAGCCATCTCCACACTCACTCACACACGTGCCACCTGGAACAGACATAACCTGTCATCATACTGACCCCTGTCAACCCTGCAAGGAGGTACCTTATGTATAGCTTATCTCTGTCTCCAGCAAGAAATGGTTTAAGAAAAAGAACCAGTATATAAGAACACATGAAAATTTTTGCAGCTACATAAACTCTAATTTTTTTAGCATGAAACCTAAATTCAGTTCAGTTGCTTAAACAAGCCTCACAAACTTCAAACCAATCTGCACTTAAATTTATATCTAGCTGGGCTTTAATCAATATGTTAAATCCTAGTACATACAAAACTTATGGAAGTCCAGGTCTGGATAAAAGGTTTGTGGTTGAGTCCCAATTATTATACAGTCTCAAAAGAAAATCAATTTTAGACATATCCTGATTTTTGGGATCTCTGGTTTCTGCTGAATATAAACTCAGGTAAACCTGATTCAGTTTAAGTATCGGCATACTAAAGCTCCTGGAAGTTGTTACACTGATAGATTTTTGAGCTTCCTTCTAATATCAATTAATAAAACTGTAGACCAACAGATCACCTCTGGTTGTCACCACAGTTTTCCATGAGTGTGATGCCACTACTGGGCACCTTCAGCAAGTAATGCACAAGAATATCATAACCTCAAGAATTCCTATGATTCATTTTTGGCACCATGTCTGAACCAGATCTGTTTGATTTATGGCTTCTTAATAAAGCTAAGAAATTCCTAGTCTTGCATGAATCTGGTGTGGAATTTAGTGTTTTAACTGAGTTTATTTCAGAGTGTTTAAGGTTTGTTACTCCACATGCATCTGAAAGTCAAAGTAAAACTAGACTTGCAAATAGAAAGGAAACATTTAAATGTCTTTCCATAGTTAAAGACAAAATCTGAATCAAATACAATTTTATTTTATATACCCCAAAGAGTGGAAATTCAAATATATGGATCTTTTGAATCAAATTACACCACTGGCTAACATAATCACCTTACATTAGTTCAAATGCCTGATTTAGCAAAGGGTTAACTCCCCTCAGCCTCCACTGTCTGACATAGAACAGATTTAAGAATTTGAGAATTTGGATTAAGAATCTTTCCCTAAAGAAAAGGTCTAAAATATTTTTGTATATATGCCATGCTTGGTACTTTGCTTACCTGAGAGATAAAAGCCTTCCTTACAGGAGTCACACTTGTCCTTGTCACAGCTATCACAGTTGCTAGGACAATCTCTACACTGAAGAGAACCTTCGTCTCTGTAGGTGTTTTCTGGACAGTATTTATAGCAATGCTGCTTATACCTGTGAGATAAAGTAGAACATCATCAGTGAGTTTCTTTTGAGGCCATTGAGTTTGTTTTCTATGTGTTTCTAGGAGTGGTAATGATAAAGTTCTAATGTCATCTTAGTGAACAGAAATAATTCCGATAATGAGGATTCAAAGTGTGTTTGTGGTTACGTTACTTATTCAACTGACAAAGACATATTTTCTAATCTTACGATTCTTCAGTATAACTAATCTGATTTTTTAATGAAAGCAAAAAATGAGCACATGCTTCATTAGAAATTACTGTATTGCTGTTGTAAAGAGCTGATGTCTTGTGAAAACATATAATCCATTGCTGTGGTTTGTAGATAGATTGTAACAAATACTTTCTTTTGTCATGGTAATTGTTACAGAGATCTCTTTACTGTCTCTTTGAAAAGCAGTAGAGTTCTTTTCTTTCCACTTAAGTTAAGCTTTTAATGAATTATTTTTTCCTTTGCATAAACTCCATATATTTTTAAGTGTGTCTGATGAACAGCCCATACCAGAACTGGACACAACCTAGTAAGAGCGAACTAGTTGTAAATCCAGTTCCAAAGCACAGTTTAACTTTTAGACTCATTCTTCATACTCCTCTCTTCATGTATACAAAGTTTACGTCAGTCCCTAAGTTTAAACAAGCCTTAATTCTGAATGACTGGCGAGTTTCCAGCATTTCCCAAGTCGTCTTTTCCAAAGCTGCTGTTCTCAGAAAGGTAATTTAAGGAAGGAGACAACCTACAGAGCACAGGTCTATGTAGTAGCATACGTTTTGCTTCAGAAAAATATGTAGGCATGAAAAGCTATACAGTTATACTTACATATAATAGTTCTGAATGCATGTTATACAGATTCTTGGATCATCTGAAATTAAAAATGTAAAATTCTGTAAATAATTTTCAGAGTTAAAACCAGAATGCTAAAAAGAATTTTTGCTACAACATATTTATTTTAATCTTTCTAACACTAAAATAACTACAGTCATAGCAAGAACGTTGTTGTCTCTGAATCTCTGTTCACAGTTTTTTTGAGATAAACTCTTCCACAATCCGATCCTGGGCCCTATGTTCATAGTAACCTGTGGCTTTTTAGTCCTCATCATGAACCCCAACAGGCACCTAGAAGATGCTGAATGCTTGGGAAATGATGATCTGAAAAGCAGAATGTTCACAGGGGCTCAGGTTGGGTCAAATGAACTCTTAAAAGGAGATTTAACTTATCTAAATCTGTAATTTCATCCTCTTTCTTTATTTGTTGCAAAGATAAGTTAAAAGCATTTGACACTTCCAAAAGCAAAATTTTCAAAGACATCTAAGTAATCAGTTTACCCTTAAAAATCCCGAGCTAGACAAGCACCTTTCTGTATTTGGGGAGGGGGTAGTGGTGAGGAAGGTGTAAGGCTTTTGGGTAAACTTTCAGGTAAACTTTCTCATCAGAAAATTGATTTTTGTGTTAAAAATTTTTTTTAATTAACAGGAACATTTAAAACTGTTAAAGTTATGGATATGGTTTCATGCTCACAAAATAAAGAATATTTTCTATAACCTTCCTTCCATTGTTGTCTATTAGCTTTATTTTCTTTCACCTTAACCAAAGATCCCAAAGGGAGCAGAATGGAAGGAAATGTAACAAGCAGCATGAATGTATTTATAAATGCTTCTACTGTGAAATGCCTATAAATTATTTTTTATATTAACAGTACACATAGTGCAAATCATTAGCAAATTTGCAGATGACACCAAGTTGGGAGGGAGTGTCGACCTGCCGGAAGGCAGGAGGGCTCTGCAGAG
>JAYRBT010000093.1:3283854-3294335 GCA_036023395.1 Myiotriccus ornatus
TGGAGTACAGGGGGAAAAATCACTTCCAGAGTCTTTCTGGCCACACTATTTCTGACATAGGCCAGGATGGCACTAGCCTTCTTGCCCACCTGGGCACACTGCTGGCTCATGTTCAGATGGCTGTCAACCAATACCCCCAGGTCCTTTTCTGCTGGGTCACTTTGCAGCCACTCTGCCCCCAGCTTGTAGAACTGTGTGGGATTGTTGTAGCCAAAGTGTAGGACCTGCCACTTGATCTTTCCAGGGTCCTGAAATCCCTTTTGACTGGCCTTGATCTTCTTGTTGAAACATCACTGGTATCCATGTGAAAACAGAAGGAGTCTGTATTTTGAAGGCTCTACTCACCTCATCATTTTTTTTTTATGAGATCCCTGATTTGGGCCCCACGGAGCAGCAAACTTCCTTGAAAAGAGGGTCTACTTGGCGGATGATTCAGGTTATATTTGTTTTAATGTATTTTTAATTCAATGATTCCAGCAGAATGATTCAGCAGCTAACATTTCATAACTGTTTTGATTCATGAAGTTCCTCAATTGCAAAATGTTGAAGAAATAGCAATACATGTTTTGTTTGTATAAGTAATTTTACAAATACATTCATTGTTTGTTCAGTGGGTTCTGAGCTACATGAACTTCTGGTCTGATCCGGTAGTTTTCTTCTGTGCTCTTATTTCTGTGGAGAACTTTATAAACTAAAATCTGGAATATTCTGTGTTTTCAGAACTCACAGTTCAGTCTCATACTGTAAGTTTTTTCCAGTGGATTTCCCCAAGCCTGGATTTACTCAGGAATTAAGTTTTTTTTCTCAAAGAAAGAAAAATTTTTTAAAAATAAAGTTTTTTTAAAAATGCATACACCTTGTGTCTTCTTAAAATAGTTAGGTCCTGGGTGATCTTCAAAAGCTGCTCAGCCTTTACACTGCTGGAGCAAGGGGACAAACTTGGGCCTAAATGACTTTTTGGTAGGCTTTTATTGTCAGGGACACTGTCTCCATGGGGCTTCTCAGTGCTTGTTTCTTTTGTAAGGTATCTTCAAATGTGTTTGCTGAACATTCTTCACTTTGCACCCTATTGAGGAGAACTTTACTCTCAGTGTTAGCCTTTGAAAACAGTCCCGGTGGTTGGAACCAACCTAAAGGTTGGAAAAGCAATGTCATGCTGCTCTCTACAGAAATCTGCATGGGTCAAAAGTCAATATACATTGTATTTTTCTTCATGGAGACAAGGTATTCTGTGGGAAGCCGTGAGAACTCTTCATATCATACAGTGTTGTACTTTCACAAGTTGGGTGAAGTGAGTGGAAGAGAATCAGAAAATAATTAAGAATTGGGTTGGGAAAGTGTGGCTCCATGGGATCTCAGTGGCAGGAAGACTGGCACGAAGATTGGCACACAGATTTTGAGAATGACTGACTTTTACAATCACTTGGGAGAGAAAGGCCTATCTTGAGCTGATTACTATGAATTTATCAATGATCCACTTGAACTCCATGTATTGCAAATATCTTCCTCCTCAATGAAGTAGGTGCTCATAGTTAGTTAGCAGTATTAGTTAATAGTGTGGCAGTTTCTGCTAGTGAAGTGTACAAAAGCAAATCAGTAGATACTGCATATCTACATGTAAGACAAAGATCCCATTTCTGCACCAGAGGGAGCAATAGTTAATTGCTGCTCTAAAATGTAGTCTCAGTGTCCAGAATTGGGTTACCAGAGCTGAGGTACCAAAACCATAAAGCTAATCTTGGCAGAGTGGACTTGTGATGTATTCAGCACACTTTCTTAGACACTTTGTCCAATTCTGTTTGCCTTTGCTTGCACGGCAGTAGGGATATATTTGAAACTTGTAAGACTTTAGGTTTAAACCTCCATACCGAAGTTACCCTCAAGACTTCTTTAGCTCTCGCTTCAGATTTCAATGCCTGTGCAAGAGTCTGCCTTTCAGACCTCATGGGAAGGGAAGATGTGCACCTAAGCATGCCAATTAGGCTAGTATGGCATCAGAGTCAAATGCGCTCAAGAGTTTGTGGGCAGAAGAAGGTAGGAAGGTGAACCATAATGTCCATAGCTATTGTTTGGACACTGTGTACAAAAAGCCATAGACATTTTTGTGATTAGTGCTTTCTAGGGCAATATTCCTATTACATATACCAGGTCTTGTCAGTGTCTGCAGGCAGAATGGTATTTGTGAGCAATAAAGATTCTTTATCTCCTCAGAATAGGAGCAGCCTCTGAATCAGTGAAGCAAATCAGAAAGAAAAGAATTGACTGAATTTAAAAGAAATCATCATCTGTATTTAAACTACACAGACTTACCTGTCCTTGATTAAATCTCTCTGACAGTTCCTATCTTTGCTTTAACCTTCAGTGTTGATACAGTAAAGATATATTGCCACACTGATGCCCTAAAACAAAACTGACTCCAAACTTGGAGGAAAACTATATTCCATAAGGATTTCAGAAACTATTACAAACAAATACTGTCAATATTCCTCTTCATACCCGGTGAAGAATAACCTGCAGTGTTATTTACTGGGTGTGTTTTACATTCTTATATGAAATACTTGATATGGAATGTAAAGTATCAAACCAATACAAGAGTGTAATACTTGTGTCTTAAGCTGTATGCAGTGTCACTACTGATCAAGAAGAGAAATTGCTCACACAGACTGCCTCCGTTACTTGCTCTATTCTGCTGGCCCCTGGCACCATGCCAAAAGGCAACAAATCTTGTTCATTTTCTTACCTGCACCAAGCAGGACAACACTGACCAAGACTGTGGATGGTGGTTTAATTTATTATTTGGTGCCTTCTGAAAAAAAATTTTCAGTAAAAAATGTGTGTCTTTTGGGCTAGTATGAAAACAGGCAGTTCAGTTATCTTAATTAGCTTATCTATCACTCCTAAAAACTAGGATTTTGTGTCTACAAAAAAGAGAAAAATATCATAATCTTTGCAATTTGTAGACAGTAAGAGAATCACATTTCATTGCTCCCTGTTTACAATGTAATGTCATGGTGGCCTGGGATTCCTTTTTAAATTAATAAAAATTCCTTTAGTCACTCTGTGCTCAGCGTAACTTCCTAAGGAAGATAATTACTTTTATTTCCTAGAGTTTATATTGAAGGATCTCAAAGCAGGTGCAGGGAGATGTTCTGTGAGAGAATGGTCTTGGGTCTTCTGCAGATCCACAAATATGCACAAAATGTATTTGCATTTTTATATATGAATAACTACTTTTCAGTATGTGAACTATATAATTTTGATTCCAATTGCTATGATTATTACATTCCTCTTCTTTTTTCCCCACTGCACTTCTAGTTGAAATGTTCATAGCATTGAACATTTCCTATACCTGCTCTACAGTTCTTACTCAGATTAAATCATCAGTGGTTTTGCGAGGAAGATAAGACAAAAACAGACTGCAAGACCACACAGCATTCACTTAACTTCTAAAAGAGTATCTGTAAAAAGACTACATAGATATGAAACTAAATGTATCACGTTCCTTATTTTCTCACCTAGATGTTTCAGTATTTAAAGCATTTTTATGGTAGTGCAATTTCTTTGCAGCTTTCAAAATAATCAATTTCTTCTAGGAGACAAGCAGTTCAGGTTTTGGGTTGTTTTCTAGTTCTTTTTTTTTTACAAAAGTCTGTCCATATATCAGCTTTCTGATTAGACATGAGAAACTTTTTACTCTACTCAACCTATCTATGAATTAAGTTATTGATATGCCTGAAAACTCATTGAATGTTGAGAGCAGAAACACGAGAAAACAGCATATCTACCCTATCTACCTGACTTATAATAAGTTGAAGATTACAGGTTGTGTTTCATTTCAGGGAAAAAATAATTTGCAAAATCTGCTTGGGACTGTGCTTTTGGCCCACTGCTCTGTTTCTGTTCCAAACAGAGCTAACAACACAGCATTCTCTTTGACTCTCAATAATATATGCATCATAACCATCAAAGAGTTTCCTTAATACACTGTCCATTATTAATCTCTGGCATCTTAATACTTCTGACTTTACAGTCAGTGAAAACTAATTCAGTCTTTGTTTTACCTGCATCCATTCTGCTGATCTCAAAGTTTTAAAGGGCCTATATTAGGTCAGAACTTTAGGTGGAAGAATCTGAGAGTATATATGTAGCCAGTGTTTGGATGATTAATGTTTAGGATATCAGTGATCATCTGAAAAGAAAGGTAAATGAGCACAGGCCCTTTTTCTGTATGCCAGCTGACCATGAATAGCCTTCCAGTCTCCTTATGCAGGTTTATTAGGTTAATATACAAAGAAGGTCATCCTCTTAATTACTTGCAAGTACTATTTTTAAGAAAAGTTGTTGTGCATAGTGCATTTCACCTTAATTCAAAACACAGATTGACACTAAACTATTTCAGAAGAGAAAAAAAGAATTTTAAGTCATAAGCGTTGTGAAGAACATTGAAAATATTAGCATGGAGAAATAACATCTGATAGTATCAATAAAGATAAATACAGATACTCTCCCTTAACCTTTTTTAACTAATTACTCAGCAACCTGCACTTAAACTCATGAGAAGAGTGAGGAGAACTAAATTTTTGCTACCTTAAGAATAAGAATAAAGGTTGATAAAGGGAATATTTACCCTCTTCGCATTTCTGACATCCATCTGAACATGGTATGCAATCTTCAGAGTCAGGATCTTCTGCTTCACCTGTGTTTTGCAAATGGTCAATATGGGTTAATTTCACATAATGGAAGAGCTACATCTGGAAGCACTCAGCCAGGTTCCTGGAAATAAACTTGATTCATATAAAAAAAGGAGAAACACTCACAGAATTTTGTTTTTTTCATTTGTTCTTGTGTAACCCCACTCAATTTGAGGAAAATACTGCTATTTTGCATTAACATGACATTAGAAGGGAATTCAAGTAGGAACTTAAGGGTCTTGGGGTTAAGTGTGATTGTATATTTCGAAACAGGATTTGGTTAATGTGCTTAATCATATTTCTGTAACAAATTGAATATAGTATTTGTTAATTCCTACTGAAACATGCTTACCTTCTCTACAGCTATGCTTCTGACACATATTTTGAGTAAGGTAGTAGCCTCTGAAACATCTTTTGCAGTGACTGGAGTTCAGGCACACCTCACAGTGGCCAGAACAAGGCATACAGGTATGCTCTGCATGGTAGTGACCTGAAGGACAACTCTCTCTGCACTCCCCACGATACAGGAAACGTTCAGTCCCTCTTCTGTCTGTGAGGCAAACAAATAGGAAAAAGTTGTCAACCACAAAAGCCATTTCAGTATAAGAAGAAGCTTTACAGAACACTGGTGCTGTGGTTGCAACATTGACTGCTAAGTTTGTACAGCTTTACACCAGGTGAGTTAACATCTATAAGAGTTTCAGGACCTCAAACCTTTAACATTCCTGGAGATTTACGGCTTATAAAGATGTCATCCTAGTGAATAATGACTGTTCACATGCATCAACCTAATAAAATAGAATCAACACTTTTCCACCACTGAATTTCCCTTGCAGAGGACAAATGAGTATTTGTACTGCATTGTACATTCAGATATAGAATTACTATTAGGAAAGCAAAGTGGCCCACTTCACCTTTCGAAAGGACCAGTCTGCATCCCTAGAATATTCAACTGTAATCCTTATCTTAGTGAATAATCTAGATTTGAATTTGGATGGCAAATATTTGCAGCTATTTGCTATCAGTACATTAGCATTTCATAGTGCACAGGAACTGGGAAACCCCCTGCTTCAAATCATTCTGAATGAAACCTGTGGAAACACCTGTAACTCCATGTCCCATCTGCTGTAACATGGGGAGTTTTCTAATAGGTTACCCTACAGTACAAATTATATACATTACTGTGCTAAGTGTATTTCATTGCCTTAACTACAGAGCAAGAATTTGCTTACCATAATTTATTTTTGAAAATATTTGCAATATAATAATATTTGCAGCAATAGAGAATAATTGCTGCACCATAGCAGAAGCACTGTCTTTGTTTCTTTTACTTTTCACACATGAATCTTTATAATTATTTTTTCCAAACTCCTAAGGGTATGAACCTCATCAATGTCTTAATTTCTGGATGCCAAGAAACACAGGAATTTCTGTCTACTATAAGGAACCGAATTAAGGAACAGTTATACAAACTTGCCCTCACCTAAGGCCTGAAATACTGTTTGAAAATATCATCTACTGAGTCACACTTCCGAAAGTGAAAAAACCAATCTCATAATCAGTATGACTAATTGCCAGCTATGCTAGTGTTTGCTTGTAATCTAAACACTTATTGCTAAATAAAGCCTGGGCCATTGATGAGTAGGACCGAAATGGAAGTAGCAGCTGAAATTAAAAAGGCTGTGAATCCATTGTGAGTCCTCAGAATAAAGCTCATTAAAAATTGCTCTTTATTAAGTGTATTAGAATTTATATACTCATTTCCAAAGGAAGCTCAAGCTAGTTAACATACTGGTATGTAGTAGCCGCAGGTTCTTTGCCCATGAGATATTACAGAGATAAGATGAAATAATTTTTCAAACGGAGCTTCAAAAGGAGAAGGGTTGCTTTTTTGAATTACCACAAATTTAACTACATTTGCCTCCCTCTCAACCAAAGTTCTGTAAAAGTGTGTGTTAGTGGTAAGCTTCTCTTTGCAAACCCTGTTTGTTCAGCTGTAGGACACAGCAATCTGCAGTGGAACCCACCGTGCTTGTTTCTTAGCTTTCCCCAGATAGATGTTATGGAAAGCAGCCTGGCTCCCTGCCTGCTTGTGCAAACTTGCAGTGTAGCACATCCGGTGCAGAGGCTTGGAGAGGCATGTATGGAGATTTCTTTTCCAGAAACAGGCTACATTGGTTTTCTGTCTGGTTTCCCCCCCCCCCCCGAGCTGTTCTTTCTGTTTCTGTTAATGTAGCTCCTACTGAAAATATACCAATGGAAATGCATTAAGTTGCAAGGACAATACAGAATTGTGTTTTCTTGTACTTTTTAAAAAACAAATTGAGTTCCAATTCCCTTCAGAGTTACAACAAGATTACGACACAGATTAGTAGCAAAAGAGCTACTCATTTTATTGACTCTTAAAAACTGGCCCTGAGAGCTGAGGGAAAAGGGAACTTGGAGGCCAAGGGAGGGGTAAAAACTGGCAGGAGGAAATATTTCTTACCTGTTCCACAAGAGGTGCATTTGTTAGGTTCACTTCCACTGCAGTCCAAGCAGGTATGATGGCACACATGACACTGTCCTTTGAATTCAAACTTTCCTCTGGGGCATTGTACAACACAGCGACCATTGTCAAAGACCCTTTTAAAGAACATAGGGCATGATTACAAATTTAGCAACTGCTTGTTCTTTAAATTTAAAGGAAACTCAATATATTCTTCCCTCACTCTATTTACAAGAGTATTTGAACTTTAATCCTTCATTTTCCCAATCATATTCATAGTATTTACTATGTGAAAAGTGTTTTGAACTTGGATCTTGGACTTCAAAGATTTTTTTTCTCTGAGCTTTTTTCTGAGAAAAATCACCTTTTAATCCTTTACCTAGATGTCCTTATACCACAGTCCATGCAGTAGTCATTTATGTCTTCTAGAAAGTAAGCAGAACTTGGTTGTTTTCTGTGAATGAATAATTGGTTTTACTTTCAAGACTCCCCTTGAAAAGTACTATGACTTCAGTAAAATGATTTGTGGATAAAGTCAAACATCCATCTGAAACTTGGCCTTTAGGAGCT
Organism: Myiotriccus ornatus; assembly: GCA_036023395.1. Lineage (NCBI taxonomy): Eukaryota > Metazoa > Chordata > Aves > Passeriformes > Tyrannidae > Myiotriccus > Myiotriccus ornatus. Next base: position 3,291,604 of record JAYRBT010000093.1, read on the forward strand.
GTACTTTTTCACTGGCATATTGTCAGGCTTTAGGAATGGTATTCCCCAATTTTGTGCTCTCAGTGAAACAATTCAAACCATGTGCCATTCATTCACTCCCCTGCTGCAGGATGGATAAGAGAACTGGAAGCACAAAAGGTAAAGATCACAGTTTGAGGTAAGAACAGTTTACTGCAAACAGCAATGAAATAAGAAAACAAACAGGAACAGCAACAATATTAATAACAAATTGTACAATAGGCAAACGATTAACATGTGAGTGCTCACCACTATGCCATGAAGCCCCCCAACTTGACCACACCATACTGGAAAGGAACCTGTTCACCTACTCCTGGAAATGATGCGAGATAGCTCTGAATATGCCCTCCTGGTTACTGCGATAATGAACCCTGTTGTGACTGAAACCAGGACATTATCTATGCCTTACTTTATATCATCTTTGTCAAGTCCAGATCCTCCATCTTCCAATTATACACACACACACACACACACATATATATATACACAGAACAGGTATCATTTCCATAGTCAATGGCTGTCCCTCCAAGATGTCTGTTGAGTTCATTTAGTCCATGACTGTGGGTTCTACCCATCCTAGATGTTTTCAGGGCAGGAAGGCGGGTGTGTTGTCAGCTGGTTGCAAGCTGCACCAGGAGCTCACAACTGGTGTATATGGAGCAGTCCATCCTCATTGTCCATGGCAGTTATGGCATATAGCAGCAGTATCATTTAGAAACCAATATTATACAACTCAATATTACAGACTGATCTCACCCAAAAGTCAAATCCCTTGAGGTACACATTGTGTTTCCTTGTCCCTCTACTTTACCCACCAAGTGCACTCAGGTCCTTGAGCAAAAACAGTCCCAAGGATGGATTTACTTTTGCTTAAGGCAGGACTAATCCAAAGTGTCTTCCCTAACATATTTCTCATATGCACCACAGAGACTTTATCCCTTTCCCGTGGGGTTTTTGATTGGGCAGGACCAGCTTGCTTGGTAGAGACTCTAGTGTTAACTAACTAGCTGGCCTTTGTTAAATGTAGGTCCTAATGTTTTAAGGTTCCCCCATCCATTGCTTTCAATGTGGTTTTTAACAGTCTATTGTACTGTTCAGTTTTCGCAGAGGTGAGTATATGATAGTGAACGTGATATATCTACTCAATACCATGCTTTCTTTGAGACTATTTTAGATGAGTCCTGCTGTCTGACTCAATTCTTTCCGAGGTGCCATGTTACCACAGGACTTCCTTTTCAAGGCCCAAGGGGGTGTTCCAGGCAGTGGTGTGAGGTACCAGGTACACCTCCAGTGGATGTTTCTGACATCATAAGCATGGAGCATTTGTCTTGGTGTGTTTGCAGGAGTGTGATGTAATCATGTCTGCCAGGTCTACATATATTTATATTTCAGTCACCATCCACCATACCACAGAGGGTTAGACTGGCCTGCTTGATTGCAGTGCATGTTTCACAGTTATGGATAACCTCAGAGAGAGTGTCCTGATCATGACCCTATCTCTGTGTTGCATCTCTTCCCAAATGACCTGAGGCGTCACAGGCCTACTCATGCTGTCAGTCCAGATCCACCTGAGATATTTTAATCTTAGCAGCCCGATCCACTTGTCCTTTGTTGTGATGTTTTTCAGTAGCCTGACTCTTGCGTACATGTGCATCTATATGATGTACTTTTACAGCCAACTTCTCTTCCCAGGGAGCGATGCCTTGCCACAGTTCAGCAGCCCAGATAAGTTTACCTCTACCCTGATAATTTGTTTTTCTCCATCCGTCTAGCCAACCCCACAGAGCATTTGCTACCAATCCATGAGTCAGTGCAAAAGTTGAGCATTGGCCATTTCTCTCATTCAGTGATATCTAAAGCCAACTGGGTGGCTTTCAGCTTTGCAACCTGACTTGATCCACCTTGTCCCTCAATAGATTCTGTGACTCATGGCACTGGACTCCATAATGTAGCTTTCCATTTTTGAAGTATCCCTACAATAGGGCAGGAACTGTCAGTAAAGAGAGCATATTACTTTTAGTTTTATGGTAGCTGATTAAATGTGGGGGCCTCCTCAGCATGTGTCACCTCCTTCTCCTCCTCTGATGATAAGAGTTTGAAATTTTCACCTTCAGGATAGTTCGTTATAGCTTCCAAGGTCCCTGGTCCAGCAGGGTTTCCTATTCAAGCTTGCTGTGTGATCAGCATGATCCATGTAGTATCAGTGGCATGATGTGTGGAAGGGGCTTTCCCTTTGAACATCCAGCCCAGCACTGGCAGTTGGGGTGCCAGGAAGGAACCATTCTCCCCAGCTATAGTGTAGAGAATATTTTTCACATCTTGTCCTGTCCTGACTGGCACATGAGCTACTGCACGAACAGTCTCCTATTTAGTTTGTTCAAAAGCTTGTTGTTTTTCTGGCCCCCACTTAAAATCATTCTTCTTCCAGGTCACATGATAGACAGGGTTTACAATCTGACTGTAATTTGGAATATGCACTCTCCATAAACTCACAGTGCCTAGAAAAGCCTGTGTTTCCTTTTTGCTGCTTGGTGGGGACGTAGCTGCTGTTTTGTTGGAATATGACGACAACAATCTTGTGACTTTACTCCTAAAAACTGAACTTCTTGGGCAGGTCCCTTGACCTCGCTTTGCTTCATGGCAAAACTAGCCTTCAGGAGGATCTGAATTAGCTTCTAACCCTTTCTCAAAAAATTCCTCTGCTGTGTTGCCCC
>JAYRBT010000093.1:3294363-3310920 GCA_036023395.1 Myiotriccus ornatus
CCATTGTGGAACTCCAAACGATACCTGACTGCGTGTCATGGTTTTGCCCAACAGCCAGCCCCTGGGGCTGAGGATAGTTTTGTCCAGGTGGATTTCTGGACAAAAAGCCAATCAAAACTCCTAGTGATGCCTTTGCTAATTCCATATTTAAGAAAACGGAAGAGAAGGCTGTTGCGCAGTTGAAATTAAGAGCAGCAGCCATGTAAGAGCGGCGGCAAGCCCAGGTGGGGGCCAGGCCTCCCTCCTCCCCTGGCCTTGGGCTGGGGGCAGGTGTGACACTGAAGCTCCCCTTTTTCCATGTAAGAGAGTGAAGAAAAAAAACTTTAAAGAAGGACTGACTGCTTGGATGAGAAACGCTGTAGAAGAAATTCCAGCAGAGAGATAAGCGACTTCCGAGGTCAAAGCTGGTAGTTGGAGGAAAGAGAAGAAAAGTGTGAAGGGGGGCCTGTTTTTCTCCTTTTTCACTCTCTCTCTTCAGCAGAGAAAAGACTAAAAAAATAATCCTTGCCACTTGTAGAAGTTTGTTGGGGTGAGGAGACTTCATGTTGCTCGTGGAAAAGTCTACACTGGAGTAAGCTGATGCATGAGAAAGCCAAGACTTTATGAGAGACTTGAAGTGAGGCAGAGTCTTGTTGAAGATTTGTAACCCTGAGGAGAACCTACGCTGGAGCGAGATGGCCTGGGTGGGATGTTAAAATCCGTGTGTGAAATCCATGTTGCTACTGGAAATTTGTGACCCTGAGAGAGACGTGGCTTACGCTGCAGTGAAAAATGGCTTGGGTAAGCTTGGGATCTCAGTGAGAGATCCATGATGCTGCTGCAGCTAAATTTGTGACCTTGAGAGACAGCAGAGAATGAAAAACCTGTTGTCTGAGAGATGGATTCACGTCAGAGAAGTCTATCAAAGACTGTTTTCCCAAGGGGAGAGACCTCCACAGGGAAACAGGAGTGGACTCATATGCCATTATCCCCTGTAACTCCATGGAAGAAGATCCATGGGAAGCAAGTGTTCCCTTGCAAGACTAAGGAAGAAAAAACCTTCAGGGCCTGGGTAACACCCAGCCCAGGAGGGGAGTGGGCCCAGCCCTAGAGGCCAACACAGACCAAGAGAGAAAGAGAAAGAGTTTTAGCTGTGACGAGAGTGCTGCAGAGTTATTGAAGAGACCTGGAGCTTCGAGAATGGAGGAAGGGATTGCTTCTTTTCCTTGGACTGATATAAAAGGGAGAAGTATTTTCTGTAAATACATAGCACTTTTACTTAAGTAGAATTGTCATAGATATAGTTTTTTAGTAGTTTTATTTTGCTAGTAATAAATGTTCATACTATTTTTCCCAAATCCAGTCTCTTTTGTCTGCATAAACCTTCTCTCAACTTATAGTAATTGTGTGGGGGGGTGGGGCGGGGGTGAGCAAATTGACCTAGAGCAAAACCACGACGCTGCGCCGTGCTACGTGACCTGGAAAGGGACCCTTTTCCCCCCGCCCCAGAAATAATGTGAGGTAGTATAGAATAACCTCCAGGTCCTAGCCATGCCTCTTCTGGCTACTGCAAAAATTAACTCTGTCCTGTCCAGAACCAGGACACATATCTACAAACACTTAGGAGTTAGGTTGCTGAATGTTCTCCTTTCACTGGATAATTAAACATTTGCTACAGAATTCTTTTTTGTGAAGAGATTTATGGTCCTTTTTTCACTGCTAGTTAATATGTACTGTTTTAATCTGCTTGGAGGAAAATAGAAAAGCATCAGTTCATATTGGAGTATTAAAAGAATATAAAATAAAATTGGCTAAATTTTGACAGTGTTTGTGTAACTAAGAAAATAAGAAAAGAGAGGCTGCAATCCTCCACACTTAACTGCTTGGACCACTTTGGTATCTGAGGACTTGGGACTCAGTTTCTAGAGAAGCTGAACAACATTCTGATTGTTAGTACAGGCTTTGAGCTTTTCTGTACACTTAAGCAAAAGTAGGCTTTCTGTAATATTAAGACAATGCATGCTTTTTTGGAGCCAGACAATGGCATTAAAGAATGTCTGGAGTATGCCTTTATAAATTTGAGTTGCTATGATCATTGTCAGATTTATTCTGAAAGAAGAGGAGAAAAATATCTGCAGAGTTTAAAACCAGTTTTGTCAAATGTCTTGAAACCGTTTAAATTTTACCATGATTTGAAAAGTCTAGGCTTTTTCTTCTTTTTTTTTTCCTTTTCTTTTTTTTAACCAGTAACAGCAATTTAATTTTTGAAATTATCTAACTGATTTTATTACAAAGTAAGATGACATCTATCCTGAATTTTCATAAGGAACTCTTTAGCCTCTGGGCAAGATTTTTCTTTATTATTATTTTTTTTTTACTACAGGTTTTCTCATTTAATTTTTTTTTTTTTTTTCTAACAGCTTTCATAATGTGCAGAAAGATCACAGGAAGTTTTTTAAAACCTTAGATACCAAAATTTAAATTTGTTAGAGAACTTATTACAGGGGCTACAGCAGCACCTTTCCAAAAGATCACAAAGATGTCATTACTGCAGAGACCTGAGTGTTTTACCACAATGATGTTCAGTTCCTTCTTTGCTTTGCAAATAACTCTGTGTAAAGTACACAATATAGGTTGCAAGAAAGCACAGTCTGATTTAACTGCCATTGTGAATGGGAGAAATCCACTCCACCCTCCAAAATTCTGCCTAGATCTCCTCCGCTGTAATTTCTGAGGTATGACACCTTATATAACAATTAATTAATTAATGTTTCCTCAATTATGAATTTGTTTGGACTCTGTTGGTCCTGGTGTGCCTTTCATCGGCATAGTCATATCATAGATAATTTCAGGGAAAATCGCAGTATTGCTTGGTCAGGTTTTTTTCTTGCTTGATCTTGATTTCATACCAGTACAAATATCAGCTGGCTACGATGCAATCCAGTGCAGCAGAACCAGTTGCTGGTGTGAGAATACAGCTATGAGTAAGACATGAGTTTAAAACCAGTGGCCTCCTGGATTAGGTGTGAGATGACCTCAGCACAAACCTCTGATCTGCAGTGTCCTGTGGAGAACCTTCTTTCTAGTTCTGTTCACTCCCCATGGCAGTTTAGAAGTATCAGCCTAATTCATGTGTAACACCTCAGGATGATGTTTAGGTGCTATGAATATCTCCCAAATTGACCTATTACTAGCCTCAGCATCCATATTCATGTCTTGTGCCAAGCTCCATAGCTACGCAAATGCCCTAGATTCTTGTTAATTTTTTCACTGCTGTGCTTCCAGTAATTATGATTTCAAAAGGATGACAATGAAAGAAAGGCTATTTTACATATTAAAAGGAATTTTTCTTTATCTGTGGGAATCATGCTGCTAAACATTAACTGCTTGTGTAGCCAACTGTCATGTTCACATAAAAATTGTTTTCTTACTTGCCCCTGTTTTGTTTGCCCTAATTGTTGCTTACTTCTTTAGTTGATTCTGCAAGCTAGTGCTAAATACAATACAGAAGCTTCTCCAGATGATGATGTGAGATCTTTGTACTGCTGTGAGGTAGGAGACAATTACCTTGTAAGTAGGCAGCTGATGCAGTTGTCTGACTCAGGTCCAGTGCACTTCTGACATGATGCTTCACACAACTGACATTCTTGGGAATCATCAAGATATTCCCCTGGTAGAAAAAATTTTGTTTATTTCAGATCAACATCTCACAATTTAAAAAAAAAAGAAGGAAAAGATAGCACCTAGCCAGGTTGGAAAAAAGAAAAGGAATTAGATCTATTTTGTATTATTGAAATGAGCACATTTCCCTATGGCATCAGGAAAACAAGTACTGGCTCCCTTGGGGAACCACTTTCTAGCGCTTATTAATTTAGGATTTTATTTATTAATTTTTTCCCATGTGAATTTGACAGAGAGTGATTCTTGTTGTTCTTGTAAATGTTATTTATTTTGCATCAGTTGAACTGGTGAGATTCAAGATTCACTATGGAAAGTTCCATCAAAACCGGTGTTACCAAGGAGTATTCATTACATAATGTCTTTTGGTGCAGCTGCAACATGAGCCTGATTGTAACCTGCAGCATAAAGAGTGTGCTGTCGTGGGTGGGGGTATGTTAAATGAGGAGATGGACTTGAGAAAGCTTCTGTTAGTCAGAGGCATTTTGGTGCTTCCCAAGACTATAGCTATAGCGCATTTTGTCCCTGTCTCTACCTGCTGATGGAAGACTCCATGCAAAATGGACCTAGGCTCTCATTTAGGTTGAATCAAAACTTGGTGCCAAAGTGCACGTTTGGACTTGAAAAAAAAAAAAATTGTATCATATGGACCGTTACCTTAAAACTGAGATAAAGATATAAACCTTTCTAGGTCATGAATAACACTAGTAATACTACAGTGCCTCTTTATGCACTGAATATTAATTAAAACACTCATACAAATGGTAAGCTGCTTTATATTCTTAGAGCAGAGATATTAATTTGGTAAGTAGTATGAATACTGTATCCATGTGCATCATCATGTGGGGACAGTAAATCAATATATCACACAGTTTTATGAAGCTCAAGATTGGTCTTTTATGTCAGTTAGTTTTGGGCAAATTTATTGTAACTGAGTCTATATATTTAGAGAATTGGCTGTTCCTTCATTCTTGAGTAATGGAAGAGGCTGGGGAAAATGTCCTATATAATACATAAACCCTGCAGTTTCTATGGATACTTCAATATGGAGAAACTCTTTCCACTTGCATTGCTGCTGGAAAATCCAGATTTGGCAAATACAGTGAACTTTAGGACTAAAAATACCAGCATGGAATGACTTGGTTTTGGCTCTCAGTTTCAATGAGTTCCTTATATTTGAAGAGCAAAGACACTGTACAAGCAGCTACTGGTATCAATTTAAAAAAATTTCTGGAAGAAAAAATTTCTAAAATACCACAAATTGTGTTCTCTGTCCACTGTGTTTTTTACTACATATTAAACTGTATTAACAAATTTTATAACGGTTGAAACCTCAGGTGTGAGATATGAGCTGGGATAGTAATAACATGCTTAATGGAATGGGAACAGTACAGTTATAAAGGCATACCAACTGGAACATCAAGCCAGCTGTGGATGAAACATAAGGTACCCAAAATGTAGGCAAAGATATAATTTTCATTTTGTAAAGGTTTGTGTGGCTCCTGAAGAAAGGAAAAAAGTGAAAGACAAGCCAAAAGCCAGTGACAGAACCACATAAAACTTGAAGGCAGTCCTCCCCAGAGGCTGTTTCAGGATCAGCACTAACTGTGAAGAAGTTCAGAACTGGGAGAAAATGAACAGTCTCCTGATAAGATCAGGGATACAAAAATCTTTATATGCATATATGTTCATACATTTTTATAGTTCTCATTATCCCAAGAGCATTTTGTATGTGTGTATATATATATATATATGTTTGCATACATTTAGGTAATCCCAAGCATGCTCATATAGGCCAAATCATGTAAACTGAGTAGTTCAACAGAACTATTGTGGCATTTCTGAACCACAATGCTGCATCTTGTATGACTGATTACTTTATAAAGGACTAAAAATAAAAACATTAGAAAAACTGTTAGGCATAGAATTCAGCAGGACTCTGAATCTTTCTACATATTATTCAGAATTTGTTCTATTGATGCATATCTATCACTTTCTGGAAAAAAATAATGTGGTCTACTGTCTTGTAGTTTTTCAGGCCGTTACAGATTTGGTTATTGTAATCCTTTTGAGTCTTTCTGATATGTATTCAGAGGATATAACATGGAAACCCAGGTTCTCAAATGCCTTAGGAGATTTAATATATAATTTTCTCATGGTTTAGGAATAGTACTCCCCAATTCAGTGCCTTCACTGAGACTCTCCCAAACCAGACTCTGCTTGCTCACTCCCCTCACTTCCCCTCTCCATTCCCATTCTAGGGATGGAGTTGAGAGCTGTAGGCACAAAAAGGTGAAAATCAAGGATTGAGATAAGAATAACTTACTGGAAACAGCAATGAGATAAGAAAATCAACAGTAACAGCAATAATATCAATAACAAAACATGTAAGACAAAGAAACACTTTAAATGTAAAAAAGTAAACCAATTCTGGACTGTTTCACCCACTACGCTTTCTCCCTGCACAGGAAATGGTGGAGTGAGTCCCTTACCACCCCCCTCTCCCTCCAGGTGATGTGAGATGGTATTGAATAACATCAGGGTCTAGCCATTCACCCTTCCTGGCTACTGTAAAAAATTAACCCTGTCCTGGCTGAAACTAGGCCAAATTTCATCTCTCTCTCTCTCTTTCTCTCTCTCTGTGAATATGACACACACATATATTTCGACAATAACACAACCATGAAAAAATGCAATATCTGGAAAGACTTCCTGCTGCAGGTCTTGTGGCTCAGTGCTTTATACAATTCATTTTACGTCTCCAGGAAATCTGTCAGGATGACTTTATTACGTAATTGCATGTCTGATGTTGTTCTGTTATACATATTTTATACATATTAGAGAACCTTTCTGTTTCTCTAGTCTTTCAGTTTATTTGCCCACACTACCTGTTTGCTTATCCATTGGACCTGAGCTACTAATTCATACACCTCAGCTTTGCCTGATTAAATCCTTCTCACATGGTAGACATGCTTAGTTTGAAAGGGTTTTAGTTATTTCTTTGTTACGCCTTTCATTCGATGTGTTGTAATTAATTTCAGCTGTGCTGGAATAGTGCCAGGAAGATCAGTTCTGCACTTACTTTATGCTCTAAGCTGAAGCATTTTAAAGCATAAGTCTGTGCACCAGAAAATACTTGCACGTTAGGCCCTCTGAATTGCAAGTCACATCTAGAACTGTAGATCTGCTACTAAACGTCAATGAAATAGTTTTCAGTGGATATTCAAAGAGTTAACATTGAAATTAAAAAGAAAAAACTTTTAAACTATTCCACAGGGCAGTTTAAAAATCTGCTAGAATTCCCTATGAGCAATCTATTTCTTTACAAATCTTGCTAGATAAATAATAGTTACCAAAGCCTCAGCCTTTTTCTAATTTTTTTTTTCTGTATTAAAATTCTTTATCTGTCAAACATACCTAACAGAGGAATACTCTCAGAAATGTGTCTTACTGTGCTTTCAGTCAGGCAGTGCTCATCAGTTACTTTGGATCATCCCATATTTATCCTTAATTTATTTTTCAACTATGTTACCTTGACACCTTTTTTAAAAACATTTGTCAGCTTGAGGAAAAAAAGAAAAAGGAATGAAAATGCTGTAGAAATAAGGATATGTTAGCAGCCATGATTCCTGATAGTGGGAAGATTTTAATATATAATTTTTGTGGCCACTGTTAAAAATGTTAGAAATGTAGCCCACATCTGGGCTTACATCAGGTTGCAGGCTGTGCCTTTAATTACATATAAGAGCCCCACACTTAACACTGAGCTCCTATCAGTTGAATATGATGTGTTTTTGAATGAGGTAAGCACTATTATCTCCCAATAAGAAACCTGAAGTGCAGTAAGATCATCAAATTAGGGTGCAATAGCAAACTAGAACCTTTCTCTCCTGAGTCCAAGTCTAGAGCACTTCATAGTTGCTAAGTCATTTTATGTCTTTGGAGAAGCAGTATCAAGTGTATCCAATAGTGACAAATCTTGTCACTATTTCTCTCCTGCTTCCCAAAAGCTATGTCATTCATTGACAGCACAGGATATTTCAGGAGACCATTTAGATGAGGGTGTGAATATCCTTGTAAATTATGCCTGGAGATACGGACTTTTATGTGCTGGCTCTTACAAATCTTTTTCTGTTGTTGTCTTCCAATTAGACTAAGACACTGCAAGTCACATGTTATTTCCCCACTTTTCTTGATCAAAACTTCACTTTATCTAATTTTAATTTGATTATCTTCTGTAACATTTCTGCAGTGGATTTTCTTTATAATCAATAGAAAAAAATTACTTTATTTCCTCTGTTTTGCTTGTTTACTTTCATGGGAACCTAGATATGGATTTTATACTTGGTTTTTTTGAATGTAATCTTATGGGTTATAAAGTTTTGACAGAGTAGATAAACAAAAATTGATCAGAATTGTTTTTTGTCAATCAACTGTAAGAGCTGAAAGAAATTGGTCTTAGAGAGTGCTCTGCTTTTTTCAAGTTTGGCCTTGATACATTTTATTTTGTCTGGCTTGTGGGATCAGCTCCTTGAGTTTTCTGAAGAAACATTTATCCATAACATAACTCAGACTAACTTGCATATAGCAGTACATTAAAATTCACCCTGAGGGTTCTTTAGTCTAAAGTTTCTCCTCTGCTTAGCCCAAAGTCTTAGTGTGTGATAGATTACAGCTCTCTGAAAGAAATCTTGCCATAATCTCCATGTCCTAACATTTTCAATATGAAGACATTTCCTTTACCCCCAGATTTGGCAGTTATACAAATTGGAGCCTGGTTTCCAGTTATTTGTCTAGCTTCAGTTTTCAGTCTTCTGATAATTATTCTCCTCCCCTTAGTCATTTTACACAATGACCAAATTTCTGTCTCCCTACTTAGATATGCAGAGGGGACTAAGAAGATATTCTTCATGGACAAAACACTGGGGAGTTATCATTTGAGGTGATGAGAGCAATTCAGGCTGGGAAATCTTCTCTTCAAAAGTGCTCTAGGCAGTGATGAACGAGAAGGCTGAAAATATTCCTAAGTCACTAAACCTCCCTTTGTGCCAAGAGACAATGCAGAACCTCAAAAAGGGATGCACACCTCTTCCTGGAACAGCTCTGTGCTGAGTATGATTTTAGGATGAAAGGTCCTTTTGTTGCAGGATTAGCTGAGATCACACAGAGGCTGGGGTCAGCATTAATCATGACAGGCACTAGTGAGGAAATTACCCTTATTAACTACACTATCTTACACATCCCTCTATTCTTTTCCCTGCAGAATAAAATTATTTATATTAGCCAAAGCTACCTTATTTTTTTCTGACATAATGTGATTTTTCTCTCTTTATTCTGCATATTTATTTGCTCATTTCTATGTAGTATTAATACAATTGTTGTTAGAAACCCACTGAAGAGCCAGAGCCCTCAGGGGTACTGAACAGGCACAAACAGACTCCAGAAAGACATTTTTTAGCATTTAAAAAAAAAAATCAGCTTTAAATCTCCATTTGTACTAATTCTTTAGGCATTTAAAAATTTGCTTTAGAATTCCATTTGTCCTGATTATGTGGATGCCTGCAGGCAAAAGCTGGACGGATTCATGGTTTCTCCTTTGCCTGTGTAAGCACATATGCCAGAGCCTGGCAAAGTCTGCTGCTGCTCACCTGGAGCTTGAAATTTGACAGCCCCATGAGAAAGGAGGAAAGGGAATAGAGCAATCTGTATGGAGCTGTATTGATAATGGTTTCACTTTAAGAAGGAGAGGGAAATACTATGGCACTATCAAACTTTTAGACTCAAAATGGAAATAAATATATTTACCCTCTCCATTTCTTGAGCTTTCCAAATGGAAATTTTTCTGTCTGATGCTGTCAAGCTTCCCATTCTTTATGAAGCTCAGTAGCTGAGAACTTTCTAAAGGGCTGTGGAACAGAGGCATTGAAAATTCTCTCATTAAAATTAGTGCTGATAATACTGCTTTGGAAATCTAGGTAGTTTCATGTGAAATATAAATGAGAAATCTGGAACGTGATGGTATGCTTTGAGTAAAGCTGGTGTTATTAGCACCTGGAGTACATTAAAGACAGAATCTTCTAATTCTGGAGGAAAACACAAATCGGGGCAAACAAGGTAACCCAGTGTCTCTCTCCTATATAGCAAGGAGTATGTAATTTGTATCTACAGAGCCTTCCCTGTCCGCAGGATTTCTGCAGTCTGACTTGAATAGACATACACCTGAAATGGGAAGATCTGAATGGGTAGTGCTTCACTGGTGTCATCCATCTTAAACTAAGAGATCCCCGCACAGCCTGTTGTACTGGACTTCTTCAACTTAATCAGGATATGAATATAGATCTGCTGATCTGCTGATAACTGGGATGACTTCAGCAGGCCAACAAGATGTAACAACACAGATTCATTCTGTTAATCAAAGGGAATTTCTGTGTAATTTACAGAGATGAACACTTTTTAAAGCCTGCAAGAAATCTGATGAAAATATAAAAGTTCCTCCTTTGAAGTAAGGAGCAGACCAAATTAAATCTTTTAATGAGTGGTATAAAGGTGTAAATTTTATTCACATCTCTAACTGTTCAGCCACCTCAATACACTTGCTTTGGTGATCTTCCCTTACTTAAAGTCTGTTTCCTGGTCTCCACTATAAGCACCTCAGGAATAGGAACAGGTAGGTAATATATTTTTAATTACAGATCACATATTCCACGTTGAGGGTGTAGAAATGGGTAAGTTATACATCTTCTAATTCAGATGTAGCTGGAGAGAGGCTTTGTGACACTGTTTGGCAATGGTGACTCTCTGAGCCCTCCTTTCAGCCTTGGGATTGAAAGTGTTCAGAGGGGCTGTGCTAAAGGCAGACATAGCAAGAGCAGCATTTATACAACTTTAGTTTGGTATGACCTTGCTCTTGGAGTAGAAAAGGGGCTACTTTATTTGGGAATGAATATTTGAGTTGTCTTTGATCCAGTGGCATTGCACAGAATGGCCCATTAGCATAGTCATAAGCACCACTACTGACAGACGTGATCCATGGGGATTGGCAGCCAGGTGGTAGACCTTCCTTCCAACTCACCTTTCAAAGAGCATCTGCAGGGCAGAGGGCAGGCCACGGACAATTGTAAACAGAAAAGATATGCAAGATATGCAATATTATCTGAATTGTAACTAAATCACATTAATTACGTTCCAGTGAACATTCAGTGTTACTTTTGAATCTGCATGATGGAACCATTAATTCTCCTTGGGTAAGTAAGTATTCACTGCTTGTCAACGTTCTGGCTTCTCACCCCCAGGGTGATTGGGAAAATGGGTACTTAATCAGATTATTGCTGTCTACTGTGTTTTGTGATGGGGGAGTATTTTTTCTTTGAAAAGTGTTGTTGGTTTCCCAGAAGACCTTCAATAAATCCATCCCCAAACACTGAGAAAAGCCTAATATGTTATTGTACAAGAGGCATTCTTCTAAACTGCCTTGCTCATCTTTGGCAGCAAATACATGAGCTGCTTATATATTTGCTGCCAAAAACCAACAAAAAACAGTCTTTGGTAAGGCACCAAGAAGCTGCATTTGTTGCTTACTGAAATCATTTTTTTTAAATATCCAGAGCCTCCTCACAATAATATGTTTTCCTTTGACCACAATTCTCATTCTAGAAGTGAAATCTAGCTCTGTTTTTATGATGTAAATCTTGCTTTTTAATCCAAAGTCCTTCAGGATAATTTCAACCATAGCTTGGCTATTAAATATTAACTCTGTGGTGGTGTCTACTACACTTGCACAGCAGGTGAACATTACTGCAATCTCTCTGGCTCTATCCTGAGGATTTCACAAGTTTTTCTAGTGAGACCCAATATTACTGTGCTCTGAGACATCACAGAAATGTCTGAGGCCTATGATACATCTGAATCCTCTGTCCTCATCTGTAGAACTAGTGGTGGAAACGCAGGTGTTGGGTTGCACTTCCATTGGCTGGATACAGTGCTAAGGTTCAGAGCCTTAGCTCCTTCTTAGGGACACTATGTTGACACCCATGACTCTTTACTCCTTGCTAACATGGGGGTTTTAAATAATCAGATAATCAATTATTTCAATCAGAAATTGAAATCTCACAGAACAGTTTAAGTAAGACAAGTAATTAAAATTATGCCTAACAGATATTTTTCCGCTGTTAAAGAAAATCCTCATAAAAATATGTAATTTTAGCTCTTTTTTCCCCCTCACATACTGAAACTCTATAATCTGAACAAGGTCATGCAAGTTGTTGGGTGTCAGTTTCTTTTTGATGAAAACTTGACTAGGATTTTAATTTGTATGCTGTAAAACATCTTTAATGCTTGTGTAAAGTATCTTGCACAACCAACCAATGGCAGAACTTTTCTTGGATCATTCCGAACCAATGACATGACAATGGCATTTCCAATATAAATATAAGGCATAGTAATGGATCACAGACAAGTTCTTGTTCCGTGAGTTGAACTGCAAATAAAAAGCTTTGACTCATACAAGCAATCTCTTAAATGTCTTTACAGGAATCTTGAATTTATAACAGGCCTTCTGACCATCATTCAGTTAATTTTTTTCATTAAAAAGTAACAGTAAGAGGATTAACTTGGTCATCAACAGTTGGAAGCTGTATGTAGTGATGGGTGAAACTGCTGTATCGGCTCTAGTGCCTCTGTATAAATGTTTACTCATCTTCAAGGCTCCTACTGTTCCTACCTCATATTATCTGACAATGTGGAACAAGCAGAAGCCTGCTATTACACAATATATTCAGTTGCAAGGATTGCTTGGGAATTTGACACAACATTGGAAAGTTGCAATACCAATAAAGATTGGTGTCTGGGAAATAGAGAAATAGGGAAATCTTCATTAGAAAATAGTGTGCTTCACAGAGGGGAAGGTTTGCAAATCCTATCCAGTTAGAGGCAGGCAGTGCCAGTGGATACTTGTGTGTGGGTAGGCAGGGACTAGAGCCAAGAGTCACACAAGCTACTGCTCAGAAGCATAAGGTTTCCACTGACCTATTCTGGCAGGTATCTGATCTCACAACACTGATGTGTGTGTGAGGTGGAGAGCTGCAACTAAAAAGAAAGGAAGGTTGCAAAGGTTGCAACTCCACTGCAGAAAAGGAAAGAAACACTTATATTACACAATGACACCCAACAAGCTTCTGCAGGTCTGGGGCATGCTAAACTTTTTTTAGCACATGTATGAGGTTTTGTTGGTTTTTTCTGTCCCTAGTTGTCTTTACTAAAAATCTTTGAGACTCTTAGTAAAGAAGAGGTCTAGATGGGTGTTCAGTTCGCATTTAAATCAAGGATTCTCCTAAACAAACATGAACTGGAAAATACTGTATTTTAACTGTAATTGAGTCTTCATTTTGTCCTTGTTTTGTGACTTGTGATATAAATAAAGTGAAATCAGTGGGAAGGTTTAATCCGATGCTATCCACTTTGCATCTTTTTAGACAAAAAGTATTATTTTGTTCATACTTAGCAGCTTCTGATTTTTCTAAAATGGTCCATATCTGCTCCACACATCAACAACAGTATCAAACACTGAACAATCCAAACTACTCATCACTGAAACAGAGAGGGAGGACCGATCACTTAAGAAAACTCAGCAGCTGGGAACAAAATAGCTTCTTTCAATTGCAAACCTGTTGTTGCAGCAATCCTCCGGTACAAAAACTAACTACGCTGCTGCTTACAAATTTTGCTTGTATCTGACCACAGCTATCAAGGCATAACAAATAAAAATGATCAGAGTCTCAGCTGGCACCAGAAACTATTGGTTTTCAGCCTAAAACTCAGATGTTTGCTTACCTGTCTGCTCAACATCTACAGATACAATCCCTGGAGCAGACTTCTTTGGCCAGAGATGTAAAAAGTGTGCATTTCTTATCCAAAGACTTGGACAAAGTCTTGACAATAAAAGATACCATGTTTGATAGAATTTCTCATGTCATTTGGAAGATGAAGGTGGGGTGGGAGCCGAAAGAAGCAGCTCTTCATACAGCATTGCTGTAAGGGTTAGGCCAACCTTTTTTCCACGTGTGGTCCTAACAAACTTCGGCTAAAAATGTGCTGTTCCACACATGCTTGCTTTTGGGGACTGACTGGGAAACTCAGAATGATGATCTAACTCTTTTTTTGACACCAGGTCAAAACTGGTCAGTGACAGTGAGATGTCTGAGGACAAAAAGTGGTGTTTTTTTACAGGAAATTCTCTACATGGCCTCAGTGGATGTGATTAAAACATCATCTGAACATACGGCTTCTTGAATCAGTTGTCACTTTCCTCTCCGCTCAGACTGTGGGACTAAGTGGTAAATGAACCAGAGCATCAGCTAAGGCCAATGAAGGATCTCACCTTGCAGGGGTAACAAATGAGGTTACTGGGAGCCCTTCTGGTGTGGCAAGGACAGACAGCCCACTGTTCTCAAGTCGTAGTCAGTGGCTGTGTTCTGAGGTGTACTGGTTGTGAGCACTGGCACATAAACAGACCTCAATATGACACTGTGCAAATGGCCATGTATGACTGCAAAAATGAAACCTTCCTTCTAAACCGTCTGAGCCAATAGATAGTTACAAATTATGTTTTTTAATCCTAAGCATGCACGAGATTAGACCCATCACAAACTCTTACAGATCAGAGGAACTCAACATTGCTATACACCAGGGTTCAGACATGGCTCTACGGCTACTATGCAAAATGTGTTCTCCACATAAAACAAGACACCAGTGCAATCATAAATTGCATCACTTACACAAAAGTCTGTAATAAAATTAAACACCTTTAACGTCCGAATTTGTTTCAATGACTTGTGTGTGAAATCTAAGTGCTCTATACCACAGAGCTACCTATGCTCTTCAACAAAATTATTTAACATACAATTCGTTTTTCCAGACCAAAAGAAGAGGAATTTAGGTTAATTTAATAGAAAAAATAAAATATGGAATAACATTGATTTTGGCCAATATCAATTACAACAGAACTACCCTATTTTACAAATAACAACTGAACATTTTACACATGTACAGTATTTTTTCAGTAAAAATGAATTTGATTAAAACAATGTGTCAGATTTTTAAAGAAAACAAAGTTATTAATTTCTTCTCTATAATAGTGTTAGAGACATTTGTAAGTATCCAAAAAAATTCTTTACAATCCATTACATAATTAAATCTCAATAATGAATATATATTTATATATAATATATATAATATTAACTTAAACTTCGAAAGCATTATGTTCTAGTTAAACACGTTATACTGAGAAATGAGGCAGTAACAGACTGGTAGTTAAACTAGCACAAAGTTGTTTATCTGGAAATTTGTAATGGGCACCAAAGGAGCCTGACTGCCCCCTGTCACACTGAACCAGGTTGTAATAGTTTACCTGCTCCCTGCTAAAGAGGACATTACCTACAGAAGTTTGCATCCATTCATTTGTAAAAGCTCCACAATAATTTTTGATAATTTTTTATCCCCTTTATTTTCCAAGATTTACATGCTTAAACAGATTCAATCCATTCTCTGTTTGTATGTCCTGCAATGCTGAAAAAGACATTTTTTATGTTTTAAGTATTATCCCCTGTAAACAGCATCTTTGAAGTTCAATTTTCTGTTTCCTGTGAAATGACTGTCTTTTGAACTGTATGCTGAGTGAAGCTGATGAAGATATATTAAACAGAGATTTTTACTGACAGCCCTGTGCCTGGGTAGAAAAGAGTAAGGCTGGGCCACTTCTCTCACCACCCGAGACCATTTTACAGTGAGGTAACTCCACTGACCTCACAAGGACTATTTTTGCTGAAATTTCTACTGTGAGCAGTGAAAAGCAGATTCAGGCCCATCATGACACGAAGAGAATCACTGGTTTACTGCCCATATGCAATTATACCTGGAGTTGTATTTGGCACAATTATAAATTCAGTCCTGTAAACACATCCTGTCACACGTAGTCACACTGGCATTTACATATGGGCACTATGAAATAGTTCCACATATCTGTATGATAATATCCCCTTTTTTTAATGAACATTACAAGACAAAAATAATTTATGAATACTTCTTACATGTTAGCAATGTTTCTGACTTCTGAGCATATACATTACTCTCACTTACGCAAATCAAGAGAAGTAGTATCTTCTAAACTTGTCCACTACAGGAACAATTTTTTAAAAATTTATTTGAAATAGCTTTGACAATTTAAAAAAATAAAATAAAAAACCTAGCATATCTGTTAATAAGCTAGCTGTCTAAAAATGAAATCTATATGACCAAAACCCCATTTTGGGCAAACATATATACATACTGTATGTGATAAAAAACCCCAGCATACAGCAGAGGAATCAAGAAAGAAATGTGGTCAGAAATGCTCACTTTTCATTTTTTAAAATACTACTACAAAAGGGGCAGAACTTAGTCCTGCACTAGTGATGTTTCTGATCCCCTCAGGAACTCAAGTTCCCCCTGTCAATACACACTGCACAAAAAAAGACTAATGCAAACTTTTTTGTATTGTTTAGTTTTAATCCATGTAAACTTGTGTTGTATTCTTGAAACACTCTTTAAACATCTTGAAGTGGAAAGAAGCAGGAAAAAAAAGTGAAGAAAAAGGACTTTCAAAAAACAGGGATAATCCTAAGGTTGACAGGAAATCAAATCAAGATTTAAATGTTAATTTTGGCATCAAATGCTTTGGTCACACAATACTGACTCTGCGATCCTGGATGCTCAGCTCTAGACACCCAGTTACGAAAGGTAGGTGTGTTGTAGTTTTTCCATTTAAGTTCCAACAAACAGTTCACCATCTCCCCAGACAAAGAAGAGGGAGAGAGAGAAACGTGGTTTTCTTTCTTTCCTTTTTTTTTTTTTTTGTTTTTCAATAAT
>JAYRBT010000093.1:3319061-3348982 GCA_036023395.1 Myiotriccus ornatus
TATAAATATATAAATATATAAATATATAAATATAGAGAGAGAGCCTCATGGAAAAAAAAAAGGTGAAGGGTGTTTGAAAGTTGTACTTTGAATTCTGATTAGCTAGGGTTTCTTTAGCTAAGAAAATGTTTAAAATTCAGTGGAAAATGACTGTGGCAGAGAAGAGGAATCTAAGTTAGGATATACACTAAGAAATCAATGAAGTAAAGGGTTTTTTCTCTTCATGTTACCTTGTGTTGTTCTTAGACTTGTAGTAATAATGAAGACAGTCAGTACAATGATCTGGTCCTGGCCCATCACACCCTACTTTACTACACTCTGCATTGCAGGGACCTGTAATAAAACCAGAATAAAGAGGGAGGAAGGGATTAAAACTTCTCATTTAGTACTTCTCAAACTTTAAAACATGGTATTTTATTGCAGAAATTCAATTACTCTGTTTCCCTGTGTTGAGGAATACATTCAGTACAGGTAGCTTGGTTTGTAAACTGAAGTGTAAGCTGCAGATTGAACTTGGGAGTGGCACAGGGCCAAGGCCAAGAGTCGTGAACTGCTGACCCTCTGCCAAACAGAGGGCACAGGGACCTATGGTGCTGGCTGGGTGAGTGGACACTCAGACACAAAAAAAAGAAAAAAAAAGAGAGAAAGAAAAAAGAAAGAAAAAGAAAGTATTTTTTCAGTATCTAAAGACCAAGCAATCCCAGTCTTAGTATTTATTCACAGTGATTTATAATTTTTAGCAGGTGGGGCATCCTATATCAAATTTATCAAAGAGATACTTCTGGATCCAAACTGATGCTTTCCCAAGGGGTATCAAATAATTCTGCATTTTATTTGAAATATGCAAAGGCTTCTGTAAATCATAATTAGGAATGGTTAGCAAAATCACTTCAAAAAACCCGGTCAGCATAAACTATGCACATAATGATCAGTGGCTACTCAGGTTACCGACTGGGTAACAACTGGTCCAAGACCCAATGAACCAGACACCAAGGTTCCCAGTGCTCTGTTTGCTAAACTCTGAAAAAGCCTCAGATAGTACTCGCTGATTAGCAAGGCTTCCATCTCACCCACACTCGTGTTGGACTTGATGATCCTTATGGAGTCGTTCCAACTTGAGATATCCTATGATTCTGTGCTTACAGTTTTCAAATAGATCCTTCCAGTTATGGGAGGAGAGAACCATCAACTCCTGCCTTTATGCAGAAGAACAATGCCTGTGGGTGAAGTTACAACTTTCAGGATCCCTGCTTTCTCTTGAATGAAATGAATTTGCCAGCCACCTTCAAATTTCATCTAGCAGCTAAACTTGAAGTAAAGTGAGTTTGGTTCACATAAAAACTTAAGAAGGTAGTGACGTTTACAGCAGAGATAGTAGTGTTTCATCACCTGTTAAAACAAGGACTACTGCAGCTCTCCATTTAAAACAGAGACTGTGGAAATGACATGCTCTGGAAGCAGAACGTCAATGGTGCTCCTAATGGTGGATTACATGTGGGAAACTGCCAACTTGACTTATTCTGCAGTGCTGAAAATCTAATGCTATTAAAGTCTAATGACAAGGTTGAAACACTTCTATAGGGATCAGTGAGAAACAACACAGATGTAGAAGTTAATGTTCTTCCTATATATATATATATACACATAGATATATACATATCTGTGCACATATATGTGTATATAGCTTTGTACACTTATATGCAAAACACTGCATTCTTCATAGTATGTTAATTGTAGCTTAATAATATGTAACTCTATGCTTACTCATAAGGATGAAATGAAAATACCTAATTTTAAGTTGTGAAACAAATACTTCTCATTTTCATTGAAGAATCAAATTCACTGAACATTTTACAATTGGAGGCTTTCAGGTCATCCTTCAGCTATTAAGTGCTCAGTAAATGCTCAATCAGAGTCAATGAATGTACACACCTGAATAGTCATCTGTTGCATAATCTTCTGTAGGGTCTTCAGCTGGACTAGAGCGCACCCTTTCCACTTTCGGAAAATCATTTCTTGGTGAGTAAGGCTGGATGGATGTTCCATACAGTACTAAGGACCACTCTTTCAATTTGCCTGGAAGTTAAGTATTTTAAAAAATAGTTTCAGAACTGTGTCTTACAAAACCATATCACTTTCAAGCATGATGTTGTGAGTAGGTACAGATGACATTGCTTTTCAAATAAATGTCTTCAGAATTTCACTATAAACTGAGAAAGCATATTTTCTTCAATCAGATCTTTACACAATATTTTAATTTCATGACAATGTCTTGTAGATCTATACATCTATATATCTATATCTATATCTATATCTATATCTATATATAATATATATCTATATTGAACTCAACAAGGTGGTTTTGCTCTGGATATCACTTTCCCCTCAGAGCATTATTAATTGTGCAGTAATTATTTATTGTTTGAGATCTTCTAGCTAAGTAGCTGTATTCAGAATTGTGACTTAAGAAAGGGGTTGCATAAGAGTACTTTGCACTGACTTATAGGACACAACTTGATGAACAGGAAATAGCTTTTTTTAAAATCTCCAGGGAAGAACATCAGGGTCCCCTCAAATCAGCATAATTTCTTATTTATTTGCCCCAGTTATTTGGCAGATATATCACTGTATAGTCTGTGATCATCACTAGCATTTTATCCTCTTAATACATGAGTGAAGGGAAAAAAAATTGTTTGGCTGCCCAAAGCATTATCTGGCTTTTTGATAAGTTTTCTTTTGGGGAAGAATAAAAAGGTAAAGGTGTATAAAGTCATCAATTCAGGCAGTCAGAACACAAAGGGCAGACTTCCTGTCCCCACCTTTCTATCTGTATTACCAGGTGAATTAGTTTGGAGAAACAGCAAAAGGACTCAGGCCTGAAATAATGCCTTAAGTAATGATGCATAAATCCCACATTCCGGCTTGAAAACTGGAACATAAGTTTCGTATAATTCTGTTCTCTTGTTCGTATTTATCTGTGTTGAAACAGCTAGTTGTGAATGTCAAATTCTTATCAAAACAGAAAGAAATCAGAGAACCAGGGAGTATTTATTTTCTGAATTTGAAAGATCCTGTTTTGGAGGCTGTTCCATGGTTAAAATGTTCTTCCCTTAGAACTATCATTTAATGAGAAATGTAATCTAGATATCACTCTTCTAAAAAAAATTTACTATACTTCATGAAAAATTAAATTCAGGCAATATTCCTCTTTTATTTTTATGATAATCAATAATTTGAAATATTTTTCACTTGGACATTTTCAATCTGTGCAACCAAATTAATCTGAATCACTTTAATAGTGATTTTCTCTATTTTGTCTGGTAATCTTCACTGGCATGACAAAGACATATATCTCTCTGATTTTACATGCATCCTTCAAGCAGTAAGCAACAATAAATAAGTCCACTACCTGACAGATCACAGACCAATTGTTTTAAATATTTTATACTAGGGCTAAAGAGGGGAATCTCTGTTATTTCCATGTTTTTTGCCAACCTGATTTCTGGGACAGAAATTTCTAAATGTCATATAAAATCTTCTCTGCTCTATATTCAGTTATTGAGAAGAAACTACAGATCAGAGACTACATCACACAGCAGCTGTGTCCCACAGTAGCTTTCAGCTTTTCACAGCTGAATCAAAATATTACTTTCTTTAAAGAGACATTTAATTAAACAAATTAACTTCTGTGATTAGACTACCATACCTCTGGCTAAACTACTGGCTAATTACCTTGGCTGTAAAAACTGCAGGCACTTTATTTTCAATTTGTTGTTTCCTATCCACATACATTAGGTCTTAAAGCCCCATAAGATTAAAAAGACTCAAATCACGTATTTTCTTTCTGTACAGATATGTGTGGGAATCAAGTTCCATCTTGAAGTCCTTTAGAGTGACTCAGCTGGGTCCTTAATAGCACTTTTCTTTTTAGAAAAAAAGTCACATAGGGAGCTCATTTTTAACCAGGTAAGCAGTCATCTCTACAGCCCTTTCAAAGATAGAGCTTCCCCATGTCCCGTCTCTGTCCTTTTTTTTCTTTTAACCCACATCTACAGTACATAAACCATAACATATTGAGTGCAATCAAAAAATGTGTGTTTTGCTACATTATTCAGATCTTTTCATCCTTGTCTTGATTATAAGCCAAAGCTCACCTAACTTCCCAAGGGCTGATTTTATACTACTACCGGAATGCTGGTCAAAATACTTGCAAGAATCCACTAAAAATAACCACAGATGCTCCTAAGTGTATTGTGTCTGGACTTTACACATATGGAAGTCTTGTACTAATATTACTGCTGGAAGGATTGTCGGTTTGAATGTACATGTAATGCAAAAAGGCAGTAAGGGGAATTATGCAGGGTCTCTCAGGAGATTAGCTGACTTTGTTCAGTAAATAAAGAGGGGAGAAATTCATGTGACTTGCCAGCAAAGAAATGAATCTGCCTCAAGGTTGATTTAATTTGCACAATAAAATGATTTCAATAACTAAGTAGATCGACAGACACGCACACTTTTATAATGAATCAATGAAGTATACACATTTAGACCAAAACCTTTCTTTCCCCATTTTTGGCTGATTCCATCATTTAGTTTGGCCAGAATAATCCTTTACCCTGCTAGTATTTAGTATGAGTAACAAAGGTCCCATATTGTATGTAGAGGAGAAAGGGCATATCACAATGTTTCACAGTAAACACGTGTCCACCCCCATAAACTCTACAGAATTAAATGCAGAAATCACATGCACTAGTTTTATGAACTGCACTCTGCATTTCTCTACAGGTAACGGGTGTGGCATTACTTTGCCAGTGCAGGGATATGAGGACACATTGACTCTTTGTTCTCAGTTTGATTACATGAAAATGGCAACTCTCAATTATAAGACCTTTCAATTGCTAAACAAACACATGCACAGAACACAAACAAGAAAGAAGTATGATGGAGATATCAAGTGTGATAAACTGGAGAGGCATCATAAATTTTGTTTAAGCACCTTTTGTTTACTTCATGTTCTGTTCAGTGTGGAGACTAATCTCAAAATGCGCAATAGCTGAGTTTATCCACCACTAATATATGACAGGTACTTCCAAATCTTTTTGAACAGAAGAGTTACTAAACAGCTTCCATCAGAAGGCAAACACTGCTCTAGAAAGATGGGGGATCTATTACTAGACAGTATATAGTGAATCAGGATGCAAATTCACAACCACACTGTATCCAAATCCATGTAAAAACCTAAATAGTCTCACAAGCAGCATTTCACATTGCGGTTAAAAGAAAGCAGGGAGTAAGCTCTCCAGCAGGATTCCTTTAGATCAGCTTGCTCCATTCACCCTAGTTGGGCAGGTCTGCTTTCTGCAAATCCCCTGGCCTTATTGGACCTTTTCTTCAAGGGTTGCATGTTTCGGCTTTAGTTCTTACAGAGCAAAAGAAATCAGTTCCATGAGATTAGCCACTGCAGTATTGAGAAGAATATATATAAAGTATTGAAACCAATAAATCGGTAAGATCTATACAACTACATATGTAAACCTGGAGTGTGCGGGAACAGGCTCTGAAGTGTAAAGTTGGAAATGTAGCTGGCCACTTTGAGACTGTCCTGGTGATGTAAAAAGGCTGCAAAATACATCTGGAGAATAGCCCAGATTGAAAATCTGCAAAATAGCTCCATGCTACCTCTTTTTTAGTGAAGAATGTGTGTGCCAGGAAAGAGAGAACAAGGGAAGAGCTGAAATGCATTGCTCTGCGGTTTTTCTTCATGCCTGTTGGATGAACCACTGGTTTCTGGTACTCATAAAGGTGAAGAGCTACCCTAACTTGTCCTTCACACCAGAGATGTTCCTGGATGTCTCAGGAATAAAAAGTGTAAGATGAAATTGAAAAACATTGATTTTTGTCTCTTTTTAGTAATCTGATTAAAATTAAACTACTTAGTTTTTGCTGAATGGCTCCCCTCTATCAAATTCTAAAGCACTACAAATTAAAAAAAACTCAAAACACCACATCTCCTTGTGAATCCCTAAGCAGTTCTGCTGATATTCTACCCCTGCTTTTCCAAATATATTTAATGAGTACCCCTTTTTAGTGTACTGGAAACTTTGCTTGTCCTTTAGTGGTGCAATTAACATCACTTGGCTAAGAACCTTTCACCACTGTAAAGCTATTGTGCAAAGTGATCAGTGGTGATAAAATGAAATTTGAAATACAGGCAATGCTGGTGTTTCCTTCCAGAGCTTTAGAGGGTGATAATCAAGATTTTCAAAAGGCTGTGCTTAAAGTTAACCAGATAATGACTATACAGATAACATTTAAATAACACTGGTCATATGGTAAATAGTTACCACAGACCAAAAGTTGTTTGGTGCTCAGGAATTTTGAAAATCATACATTATCTTGGTCTTCATTAGGGACTTATTAGCCTAATATTATGTAAAAGCTTTTAAAAATTTTTGGCTTATGACTGCTGGTTTACTATCCTAAAAAAACTAAAATCAGGTTATGCAGACAGGCAATAAGAGAAGATGATTTAATGGCCACACAGAAAAATCTTCCTAAAAAGTTGAGATTGGCTTCAGAACATGACAAGAGCTAAAGCAGAGTAGAAATAAAGAACTAAAATTCTTACTCAATTTTAACACCAGCAGTTGAGTGAGACTGATCTGTGTGCTAAGATTTTTTAGACAGAAAATCATCTACGCAGCATAAAATCTGCACTTCCATTTTGTCATAATTTTCAAATGAGTAGGTTCATTTTTGTCCAAAGTAAAACATATAAATCCAATTGAGTTTGGCCTATGTACTAACAAGAACAGGAAGGAGACTGGACAACTCTGTGATCATACATTAGAATTCCTCCTGTGCCCTTGTTTGCTCTAAGTTATGATGGAAATAGTCCCACTGTGTCTGTAAGCTGCAGGAGTGACTGGACACCCTGACCTTCTAGGAAGGCACATTTACCTTGAACAGGTGAACTACACAAAGGCTTCATTCCAATCTGATTAATTTAACAAGCCAAATTTCAATCAAGAGGAAGACAAAGTACTTCATCCCTATATCTGGTGACAGAAAAATTATTGGGCCATTCTCAGCCAAAGTAGAATTGAAACAATTAATATTCTTCTAGAATAGTCAACTACATGTACATGGCCTATCATGCTAGACTTTCTGATTTTAAACTCAAAGCCTTTAAGCACTTCAGTTTACACTTTAATCAATGTTTCTTAACGTATGCTTTTTCACGTAGTAGAAACAACAGAAATACTTATACTTAACAAGGCTCATTTGAATAATTTTAATGACTTCCAATGACCTACCAACTTAAGAACAAACATACTTTAATATCCTCTGTTAATGAGTTCACAGAGATATATTTTTATACCTTCAAATACTTCAAGTTAATATCTATGTCTTAGAATTCAGAATCTATTTTTAGGAAATCAGAAAACTTACTGCTTTGTGAGTTTATTTGGCTGCCTCAGATGGAATGTCTCCTTTATTTCACTGAATTATTGTTCTGGTTTCAGCTGGGATAGAGTTAATTTATTTCCTAGAAGTTGGTACAGTGCTGTGTTCTGGATTTAGAATGAGAATAGCACTGATAACACACTGATGTTTTAGTTGTTGCTAACTAGTGCTTACTTTAAGACAAGGACTTTACAGTTTCCCATGATCTGCCAGCAACCAGGTGCACAAGAAGCTGGGAGGAAGCCACATCAGATAAAAAAGAACAGACAAAGGGATATTCCATAACGTAGAATGTCAGCTCCAGTATGTTAACTGGGGGTAGATAGCTGGGAGCAGATGATGGGAGTCGGAGTCTGGCATTGGTCAGCGGGTGGCAAACAACTGTATTATGCATCATGTGTTTTTCTTGTGTTTTATTACCCTCTCTCTTTTTTTATCTCCATTTTCATTACTACTACTACTATTATTATATTATTTTTATTATTATCACTATAATTGTATTTTACTTTATTTCCATTATTAAACTGTTCTTATTTCAATCCACAGGTTTTACCTTTTTCTGCTTCTCCTCCCCATCCCACTGGATGTGGGGTGGTAAGCAAGCAGCTGCCTGGTACTTATTTGTCACCTGGGGTTAAACTACAACAATTATAAACTAAGTTTATTAGTAATGTCATTGTAATCCTAAATATATTTCATAGCACAATTCTTATAATTAGTTTTTATTTATCAGAAAGCAGTAATCAACTAGTTTTGCCACTTTCAATGTTATGACATTCTGACATGCCATCCAGTCAGTGTTAACTTAGACTTAGCGATAAATGATTTCCAATAAATCAGTAGTATTCATCTCTCTAAACTGTTTTAATCTAGATTATTTGCTTAAATGACATTTCACCTTTGAATATTTTTATTAAAGGATTTCCACTTACTTTGATGTAGGATTCCAAATGAGGGACTATATTCACTATTCATACATAAACAGTGGCATTTTTGCTGTGTATAATGTACCTATTTCAAAATAGTTTTTAAAGTTCGAATTTTCAGTAAATCCAAAAGTATATGTTTACCTCTCATAATTTCTTATATAGCAAATATAAGCAAGCATGTACTCCTCTGAGCCTCTTTTAAAGCACTTCTCTCAGTCTCCATTTCTTTCAAAGAGCTGATACTGAAATATGTGAATGAAACTGAACTGTGGAGTGGGAATTAAAAGAAGAAAAAATGCCTGCAGCCCCAAAAATTCTTCTAGGAGCACATTCATGAATGGATAAATGCCAGGTCTGAGCACTCTGTTCATACACACAGGAGCACCATGCAACCTACCAGTGGTAAGGTTGTGAATTTCTTTCTCTTGTAAAGTGAGATTTTTTAGGTATGTAAAAAATTATAAATGCCAGTTTTTCTTATGGGTAGGCTAATAAATATAAAGCGAAGAAAAAGAACATGAAAATAAATCTCTGGGCCCTATACAGTTGGTATAGGCCAAGTAAATATGGGTCCTATATCAGTCATGAAAGTCACAGGCAAAACTCTTACAGCAGACTAACTCTGGGCAGCTCTAACTTGTGTTGAAGATCTGTCTGGTAAATCTATATTCAACATTAAAGAACACAAATGGAGACACCATAATTTCATTCAATTGTGGCACATGAGGTTTTGTGCAGTTTTGTATCTTTTTCCTTGAAAACTGTGACTAGTAAAGATTTGGCTTTCTTTAAAGTACTGACTCTTGGTAACCTGTCAGATGGCACAGGAATCTGTCTAGTACAATGTAGCTCTAAATGGCCAACATCTCTTTCTATTCTTTGAGTCAACACATGCAACTGCAAGAAAAAGGGCATTTTACCCTCTATCCTCATGAAATTTTCCTGGAAACCAGGAATAACTTCAGAATAAAAGTGAACCATGTGTCTTAAATGGCAAAGAACAGCGACATAAAAATGAAGACGTCATTGACAACTGAAATTAAGAATAATGCTTTTACCAACTCTGCCTTCACAATAAAACTGATGAGATGTTTCAGCTGTAAATAAAAGGTGGAACACAGCAAGCATTCTTCAGAATTCACAGAGCCCAAATAAAGATTACAGTCATACCTGGAGTCTTGAAATTTCTCAGCTGAGATGGAGTGTCACAGATTTCCAAGATCCAGTCACCTGCTGCTTTTTCACTCCAGCAGTGAGTAGTCATAAACTCCCAGTTTTTGAATCCTTCCATGGAATGATCAAATAGCCTAAAACAAATCAGGACATTATTTCAAGGGAAACTTCTTTTCTGGGAAGCTATGCCTCCAGGGATGCATACAGTTGAATAATATCCTAATCAGCCAGTTCATTCATCTTTACATTATTCATGATGGTTTTCTCACATGTACTGCAAGTACATTCAAGAGTAGAATGTAGAAAGAGTGGAAGAGAATCTTTACATGCCATCGATTTTGTAATGTAAAAGAGAATTCATTGCAAAAAATCATAATTGCTAATACTAATTAATAGTATTCAAGGGTCTTGGGAAAACTGCATATAATACAGAATTCCATTGTATTAACAGCATACTCTAAATACAAAAAACTTGGAAATTTGAAAATTTCAGTAACATTTATTTTTGCCTTTAGATTGGAATACTTAAAACAAATGAAAACTATTAAGTGACTGAGACAACAGTGATTCAATATATGCCACTTCTTGTGAGTAAATGAAACGTAACTGAGACACTGGCCTCCATCCTCAAACGACCAAGGTATCACCCTCTTCAAACACTTGACAGAATTGAGTTTGGGTAAAACTGAGAGACTAATGGCATTTTAAATTTTCATCTAACAAAAAACAATATCATAATTTAATTATCTAGATCATGGGTGAAGAGTTTGGAACCCCCATACTAGAAATATCATAATCCAGGCCTGAGTTCTATTTCAGACTGCAATGTGATGCTGATCCCGTATGAGAAGGGAAATGGGGACCCTCCCTGGCCAGAGACTAGATACAAGAGAATTTGCACTTTTATTCAGTGTTCACAGCATGTCACTTGGTACCCCAAAACTATTGGAGAAGTGCACTCTAATCAAGACTGTTGCCTTCAATAAAATCGCATGGCTCAGGTTTTAAAAATACATATGTATCTGTACACTCACATATATGTATTTTTATGTATTTGTGTGTGTATATATATACACACAGATATGCATGTATATCTATTTATACATGCATGTATATACATATATATGTATCACATGTATCACTATTTTAATGTGTGAAAATTCCTCCCTCCATTAGAGAACTCGGCAATCACCAAGATGTCTACAGTAGAAAATCCAACTGATTTAAAATGCTTTTCAAAAAAATAGAGAAAAATCTAGTATTAGACTAAATTAATATTATGACATTTACACTCATGTGATTCTTCACTGTTATTTTCTAAGCTAATTTCAAGCTTTATTCTCAAAAGGTAGTGAAGATCAGCAAGCACTGGGAAAACAGGATGCTTTTGCAGGAACTTTTGTAGCTTCTGGTGAAAACTGCCACACAGAACATGAATAAAATACCATAGTTCTTGTTGGGAGCTTTGATCAGTCAGAGGCATGGGTCAGATACTGCATGTCCACACTTACTGCCAAAGAAACCACATGGACCTGCATGCCTGATGCACTTCGAAGGGCTCAGCCAAAAGCTGATTTTCATGCTCTCATTTCAAACACAGAAACATAGCACCATGGAGTTGGAAGGGATCTACAAGGATCATCAAAGTTCAACTCCTGGCCCTACACAGGATAGCCGCAAAAATCACATCATGGGCCTGAGTGCATTGTCCAAAAATTCTTGAACTCTGGCAGATTTAGTGCCATGACCACTTCCCTGGGGAGCCTGTTCCAGTGCCCAACCACCCCACGGATGAAGAACCTTTTCCTAATACGCAACCTAACTCCCCAGACACAGCCACATGCTATTCCGTTGGGTCCTGTCACAGGTCACCAGAGAGGAGACTGATGCCTGCCTCTCCGCTTCTCCTTGTAAGAAAGATGTAGGCTGCTAAGGGTCTACCCTCATTCTCTTCCCCAGGATGAACAAGCCAAGTGATCTCAGCTGCTCCTTATATGGCCTTCCCTCTAAACTCTTCCCTATTTCTGTAGCCCTCCTTTGGACACTGTCCTATAGCTTTGTACCTTTCTTATATTGTGGTGCCCAAAACTGCACACAGTACTCGAGGTGGGAACACACCAGTGCAGTGTCAAGTGGGGTAATCACCTCCCTTGCCTGACCTGATGCACCCCAGGACATGGTTGGCTCTCATGGCTGCCAGGGCACACTGGTAACTCATATTCAACTCACCATTTGTGCTTTTTCCATTTTATAAGAATGCCTATAATAGTAGTCTAATCTATTAGAAAATTAAATTAAAATATATATTTAGAATTAGGCTTAATTTTCACTGATAATTGTGTGATAATTTCTTCTGGTACAGTTCTGTGCCTCTGTATGTGTGCCTATGTGTGTATATGTAGATATATTCTGGCAGCAGAATGGGTCTGTTTCATGTCACTGTTACATCAGTTCTATGAATACAGGAAAAACTCACAAACACATGGCACTTATTGTTTACTGAAAAGGTAGAAATTATTAAACAGTTATTACCCAGAATTTGCATGTGAGTATGTTCATTTGATGTCATTATAGAGATTATTTCCAACTGTTAGTCAAATTGTCACACTGTTGTCATATTGTTGTTGCCTGATAACCAGTGTATTGCTTTCTAAGCACACTGTCACTGCAACAAGGCAGTAATATTTCTCTTTGCCATTGAGATAACTAGATTACCCAATTCACTATTCCCTCTTAGCTCACAGGTCGAGCACAGAGTGTAATAATGAATGGGGTAACATCAGACTGATGACCTGTCACTAGTGGGGTTCTGCAGGGCTCCATCTTAAGCCCTGTGCTCTTCAACATCTTCGTAAGTGACTTGGACGCAGGACTGGAAGGGATGCTAAATAAGTCTGCAGATGATACAAATCTTGGACGAGTTGTTGACTCCCTTTAAGGCAGGGTGGCCCTGCAAAGAGACCTTGACAAATTAAAGGACTGGGCAATCACCAACTGTATGAAGTTCAACATGGGGAAGTGGCAAATTCTGCATCTGGGATGGGACAACCCCAGATGTACACACAGACTGCAGAATCAGATCACCAGCTGGTCACGGGAGGTGATTGTCCTGCTCTATTCTGCACTAGTGAGGCCTCATCTTGAATATTGTGGCAGTTTTGGGCACCCCAATATAAGAATGATATTAAGTCATTAGAGAGTGTCCAAAGGAGGACAACGAAGATGGTGAAGTGCCTCGAGAAGAAGCTGAATGAGGGGCGGCTGAGGTCACTTGGTGTGTTCAGACTGGAGAAAAGGAGACTGAGGGGAAACCTCACTGCAATCTACAACTTCCTCATGAGCAGAAGAGGAGGGGCAGGACCTGATCTCTTCTCTGTGGTGACCAGTGGCAGGACCCAAGCGAATGGCCTGAAGTTGAGTCAGGGGAGATTTAGATTGCATATTAGCAAAAAGTTTTTCATCCAGAGGGTGGTTAGGCACTGAACACGCTCCCCAGGGAAGTGGTTCCAGCACGAAGACTGACAAAGTTCAGGAAGCATTGGACAATACCCTCAGGCACATGGTGTGACTCTTGGGGATGGTCCTGTGTGGGGACAGGAGTTGGACTCGATGATCCTTGTGGGTCCCTTCTAGCTCAGTGTATTCTGTGATTCTGCGGTTCCATAAATTATATCGTATTACACAACTACTGTCCAGTTACACTGTAAATTTTGTGTTCTCTGGGCTTCTTATTTACATACATCGAAATGCTAGTTGCTGTTTATTTTTACTCTGATTAGCCTAATATCTTGCATAATAGTTTTTGTTGCAGTATGTTTATCTTGTTCTGAAATTTTAAATTGTTGTCAGATTTCCATTTTAATAATGCATCATTCTTTTAAGCAATTTTGGGAGGAAGAGACAAAAATCCAGTATCTTGTGTTTATAAAAACATCTTTACTTAAAATTTGCTGTGACTGGAACTGTAAGCTTCCATCCATGGAAATGGTGATAATCTGGTAATATTATTTCAGAGAAAACTGACTAGCTTTTTAAACAAATACTGCTTTAGGAAAGATTTGAATGTTATAAGGTAAAGTCTAAATCTGAGTGTTTAAATATATGAACTGTGTCTCTGCAAATGAGTCAAAAAGCTACAGACAGATCAAAAGAACAATCAAAACCAAAGTGGAAATATACTGACTCTGAGGCTGTCTGTATGTGTATGTTGGACACACACAATGGTCCAACAAGTATTTTTGAGTTGCTTTGCTTATGCACTGAACTCTCCAATCAAAGAACCTCTGAGGCAATACAAGGATTGCATTTTAAGTGGTGTTAGATGAATTAATTAAATGATCAGATGTTCAGGTGTACTTTCCTTATCCAGAAAGAAATACATATGGAATAGGATCTTTTATGAAACATGGAACCAGTCCAGATGTTAATTTTGTTATTTGTCCGGTTGATGCTGTAAGGTAAACGTATGCAGGTATTCTTCCCAAGAATGCCAAGGCAGTGGAAGGATTGAAAAGTAGGTTCATTTCAGATGCAACCACTATTTTACGATGAGGAGCATCGGGCCTTCAGGGGCAAAAAGTGAGTTCCTGCCCCCTCAGGGCCCCCTTTATCCTCTCTATTTCTCCCCTGCCTTCCCAAGACCTCTGTGCAAGTCTGTTAGGGCTATGTCTCTCCTCTCACATATCAGAGAGAGAGGCTGACTTCTCTTGCTATGTGAGGGGAGAAAGCACTGAAACTGCCTTTGAGAAAGAGTTACCATTTACGCAGAAAGCCTTCCTAGCAAAAACGGAATTCCTAACTTTCTATTACAAACTCTTCCGAAATTGTACCTGTCCCTGCAGATGCCAAGTCAAAATTCATATCAAGGACATACTTATCACACAGATTATCATAGATTAGCAAATTTTTAGTATGTGGTCTGATGAATTGTTAATTGACTGTTACAGATTATTATAGATTAACTAGTTAAAGAATATTATTAGAATAATCTGATGGTTTTTATGACCATGATTATCTGCAAAACCTGTACTCATGCACAAACCATGCTTTTAAAGACCAAAGTGATTAACAACATTTGAATCTTAAAAACTTACTTGTTAACACAACCACAACAAAATGCCAGTTCTGCTATTCAATTACTCAAGGGATCTTTCTCAGTAACAGAACACTCAAGTGAGGGTGGATGTGACTGCATGATTGACTATATTCAGAGAAACTAATTATAGGCTTCTGGTTACAACGAATAGCACTACTTTAAAAAAAAAATAACTCCTGTCTCTCTGAGAAGTTTTATGCCATACCCATCATATGTCATATGTAGGTCTATGTAATAACGTATGTTACACAGTATAGAACAAAATCAAATTTGAGAGTCTTCCACTGTCACCTCTTCTAAGAATATAATTTAAAGCAGAAATATTAATCTGTAATCAAATTTTAGACCCAGAGGAAGTCAATTAGCCACCTTCTTGCAATTTCACAAGTGCACAAGTGGGAACATAGGGCTACTCTCTACTATTGTCAGAAAAAACCAACAAAGTGTGTCAGCTTTTTAGCAATAAATCTTTAAATTCCTAAATGCTCAGAAGAATTTATTTTAATTTTTAATTTGATATTAGAAAATGCAGTGAAGGTACACACATAAAAGCAGCTTTTTCTTTATTTTCAGTATAATTGTTTTCACCTGCGAAGGGGCAGCTGCACCAGACTGACAGCCATGCTTGTATACTCAACTCACAGCTAGGAGGCCCTGCACTGGCTACTGACTGTGGCTGCAATGGACTAGCTGGCAAGAGACAGGTATTTTCTTCTCTGTAGCAGTGGTCTTTGTTATGATGTGCTCCAGCCCACTAAACTGGCAGCCTGACAGGCAAGTGGTGCTTGGCCATTAGTTTGCTTGGCCACAACACTTCAAATGTGCTTGCAGTTTGGAGAGACTACAGAGTGCCTTCCCAAGCTGCATACCTGAAAATGGTTTGGTCAGCTATTCTCCTTAAAGTAGCTCTTCTCCACAGGGTCAAATCACTAGCTACCTGTGAGTTATAGCCCCTGATAAACTGCAGACAGCTCAAACTGACTTAACAAAAGCTTCAGACAGGCCCTACTGCCCATCTGCACTGAAGTATTTGAAAAAAAACCCCAAAATCAGAGAACACTCTAGGCATTCCAGAAACTTACTCACCTACATATGAAAAATCACTTAAACTTCCGGATGTGGATCTAAAGAAGATGTATTTTAAATATATGCATACACACCTTTTTCTTTTTTTTTTTTTTTTAAATGTCTACTTTACATCTGGCTATGACAGTTTATTTTATGAGGCAGTGGAGATCTCTAAACTATCACGATAAAGTGGTTTGGAGAATAGTAATGTGAACACTATGCTACAATGCCTGCCAGCCTGAAGTAGTGGGTAGTACAGCAACCACCATCTTTAACTGTTGAGTGCTTATCCCCAGGGACTGCACATAGCCGCAGTAAATGAC
The DNA here is from genome assembly GCA_036023395.1 of Myiotriccus ornatus. NCBI lineage: Eukaryota > Metazoa > Chordata > Aves > Passeriformes > Tyrannidae > Myiotriccus > Myiotriccus ornatus. The sequence continues at coordinate 3,335,117 of JAYRBT010000093.1, forward strand.
CGATCATTATATTCAGATATGTCAGGATGAGGAGCTCCACATGCCCCACTGGTCAGCCAGCTCCTGGGTACTGGGATATCTGTTCATCAACACCATCCACACACCAAAAAGAAAGAAAAATGAAAAAAGAAAAAAAATATAGTTAATGTGAATGAAATGAAACATAGCAAGTATGAGTTGGGAGAAATAGTTTTTCAAGAACTGATTTATCCTGTAGACACAGTACAAGCATAGAATTATTGTTTGGTCACTGTGGACTTAATAATACCACCTCAGAGATCTTTTCAGTTACTGTATAACAGGGACACTCAGCATGAAGGTTGGCCCTATACTTTTCATTAGATTTGGATACACAAAATGTAATGTTGTTTTTGTTTAATATTAGAGTATTGCAATAAAGATGTGCACCTATAAAGAGAGGTTTCTTCTAATTCTGATTGCCAAGACTTTTTATGAAGCAACCTAGTGAGTAAGATTAGATAAGAATACCTTGGTTTTGGTCTAAGAGTTTCCTGCTGAGGAGGGTATTATTAAAATTTACTGATTGTCTAAGGTTTCATGATAGGAAAAAGATGGTCATGCAAATACTTCCCTTTGTTAGTGAACAGAAGTATTATTAATGTCAGGGCCATATAAGCATAGAAGGCTAGTGGCCTGGAAAGTTGCCACCACGTGGCTGAGATATTTCAGTTATGCAGTTCAAGTGGCAACAGCTGCTTTGAATTTAAAGGGCAAGAATTAAATAAGCCATGACCTCAGTGGGAGACAAATGAGCCCGAAGTTTGCTTCTTCTATCCCCTTCGTGCTTAGCCTCCCCTCCATAGCCTCCCTGTACTGAATGTTTGTTAGAACTGACCTTGGTATGTCTCGAAAAACACTCAGAAACCCACGCTGCCAAATCCCAAGGCCAATTGTTTTCAAAAAGGGGATACTGTTCCCTGTTGGTCTTAACTGTAGCCTCATCCTCACACCAGCCAGCACTTTCCTAGCCTTTATTTTCCTCTGCTGCAGTACATCCAATGTAATCATGTTTAGTACTTTCGAAACAACAAAGCAGATGTTCCTTGTAATGTAGTTTTTGAAGAATGCACATAAAGCTCAAGCCAGTAACAATGTAATCCACCAAATGACTGCAGAGGAATCCATATTGACTCTGACTAACAAGTTTTCTTACTGAAGTCATTTTAGGGGATGCCAACATTAGAAAGAAAATATGCAGAAAAAAAGCCAGATACTGCCTTGAGGGACCTACTTGTCAATGCACCAGAATCTACACACAATGACCTTTCATCCAGAATTGGGGGAGAAGAAGTGCATATGTAAAATATACCTTTTGCACTTAAAGACATTTTACCAGCAAACTGTTTCAAATTAAACCCAGATGATTAACGGTAAAGCAATGAGGTTCTCTCTGGGTTCAGTAAAAACAGCTGGTATTGCTGCTATTAATCATGTACGTGTGCATTAAAAAGTCTCGTGCGTCTGAGAAAAGCATCTAAGTCAGGTAGGAGCAATGCACAAAAGCCTCTGGGACCTTTGCCTATGGAAAAAAAACCAGACTGCTTGCTGCCAGTGTATCTCTCCATGCATACTTATACCTGAATGCATTTATTCTGATTTTTAATACTTTAAGAATCAAGCACCTCATAACTAATTTTTCGTATTAGTGAACAACAACGTTTCTTCTTCAAGTTTTATTCTATAAAATGATGCTAAAACATACACTCAACAACATTCAGCATACTACTAATTTCAAGACCTTTAAGCCATATGACTTCTCACAGCCAGACCAAATAAAATAAGCCTTGAAATACCATTTTGGAAAGTACTGTATTCATATCCATCCTTTTATGCTAAGAAAGGTCTTGTGAAGGCCCTAGGTATTTCAGACCTAGAATTTGCAATATACATTTATCCCTAATATTAGTAGCCCAGAGTTGTTTGTGTCAGCAAAATATGATGACTAGTCAGTATATCTCTGAAGTTCCCATGGGAAGGGAATTTCTGGCGTAACTCTACAAGCTCTGTCATGAATAATTTGGTTTTTGGGAAGTGGCAAAACATGAAAAGGCCTTTCAGGTTTCTTTGTTTTATGATTAATCTTGTGATACTATAGTATAAAAAACCAGCTGAACTTCCCCTTACTTAATACATACATAATTCTCTATGACAGGTATGAAAAGTAATTACTTTCTACAGTGCAGGGGTTACAGAGAGACTGATTGAATCAAATTTTGTACCTATTCCACATAACAGTCATCACCAGAGGTGAACTGTGAATACTGGAATGTTTATCCCACTTGCTGTGGGTGAGCTGCAGCACATGAAAGCCTAGAGCCAAAAGTTAGCTGTGTTAAGACCACTGGGTTTACACAAGATTGTTTTGTTTGGATGCCTAGTTGGAGGACTTTTGATTTTCTTCATGCTGGACCAAGGAAGGACTGCTGCATGAAAATTGAAAAGAAAACTAAAAAAGGATTTCTTCACACAGAAAAACAAAAGCCTGTTTCATAACTAACAAAAGAAGCTTGCCGCTGCACTGGTTAGCAGAGGACAAATTCTTTGTTCAGTGCAGTAGTGTAGCAGGGAGATACCCAGATATGTGTGCCTATGTGCTTTTATCAGCAAGGCTCTGACAGCACAGGAGATATTCTAGAGAACCCCAAAATTCCAGGACAACTTTCTGTCCATTTAATGAATTAATGTCTACAGCTTAAAGAGTATTTTCAATACACCTTTTCTTTTAAATTAACATAATCTCTAATGAAAATGGACAATCACACTTCAATCAGAACCAAGTCCATTTGACTGTCTCCAAAACACGTCCTTTTTTTTCAAGAGAGAAGATAAGTCTTTCTACCACTGAGGTACAGGAGTACACACAAGTCTCCAGGGCTAGACAGTCTGCATTTCTAGCTGGAGAAGCGTGGATGAAAAGCAGTCTTGAAAGCAGGTCATTCCCAGTTCATTAAAAGTCTTGGAGAGTAGGACTAGGGATATAAACTTCTGAGAAGACTTAAGCATGATGGCAGAAGAGTTCTCACAATACAAGTTTGATATATGGGAGCTTTTCCAGTTTCTGAGACATATAACATCAGCTAACATCAACTTTTATATGGGAGCCAAGCTTTGTGTCTAACAGAATGGCAGTCATCTAAATCTGCTACCCACTAAGGAAAAAAAGATTCCCTATCATACTATTGTCCCATTGGGAAGAATATTTCTAGCCACATGGAGAAGTACAGAAGCATTTCTTAGTGCAAATTTAACTTATTAGCACATTTGGAAATGGGGTAAAGTTTGAGAAGGTTTCTGATGTGTTTTAATGCCTTAACCATCTCTGGTAGGAGGTGGTGGTGTTGATCATGGATTTAGCAAGATTTACCTGGCAAAGTCTGTCAGTGTTTTCTTCCAAGAAAATGTCAGTGTTGTTCTATTATGAGCTTTTCATGGGTTGAGTATATTTACTTTGAAGAAAAGGATACAGAAATTGGTAACACCAGGAACTTAAAGAAAACAGCAGTAAAGAAGCACTATTCTGACTTTTATTACTAGCAAAAAAATGTAAAAGAAAGGAGAAAAATGAAAAATAAGTAGCTATAGTATATAGAAACACTTCCATTCAGCTTCCTTATGAACACTGAGCCTGTTTTCTTCACATTTCCATCTATCTAACAACTTGTGAACCACACAAGACTATCAAAATTGACTAATCTTTATTTTGGAGATTATGTCCTTCAACAGTTTTACAGACTAGTCTTCCAAAGAGATCATAATTTTTGAGTTCATTTGTACATCACTCTGCCCATCTCTCTCAGAAAAAATAATGAGCCTGTGTCTGCCAGCAACCCTGCTGTAATGACTTGTCTATTCTTTGCTGACATGGACATCTTAACGCAGGCTCTGCAAGCTGTCTGTACAGTGAAGCTGTGTTGTCATACTATACCTGTTGGCCAAGAGCTGTGACCTAGTTCCAGATGGAGAGGTTAGGTAAATTGCCAAGTCTCCACGCCGAGGGTGAGTAATAGTGATGCGCACAACCACATGCTCCAAGTAGATCACATGGTGGTTGGGATTATCTGAACAGCCAGTGGCCTTGTAAATGGAACGGACAATGCTGTCAGGTCGTATTGTTCTGTAAGAGAAACACAGCAACCAACATCAGCATTTCTTTGTTTTTGTGTAAAATAGACAACAACATCTTTTTTGTTTGGTAGTGAAGGACAGTGTGGGACAACTGAGAAGTCAGTAGACTATAACCATTAGTTTTAACATGTAGTTCCTAGCTAAAAGTATCGTCACAGGGTAATTATTTCACTGCAGCTAATGGCCTGTATTTCTGTTAAGCATGCACACAAGGTAAAATAGGAATAAGCCCTTGGGACAGAGCATTTTTGTGGATTAGTGGCCAGCTGAGAATTGCTAGGATTGTTATGGGATCACAGCTGGTTGCTAAACCCCAGGAAATGCCTAGCATAGTTACAGTCCTTGCTTACGTAACAGTATTACATATTAACTGTACTGAATGGCATGTGGTTTAAATTGGCACGGCATCCTTGCAGACTATACCAGTTATGGATTAAGCCTGTCAAATACAATTATCAAACTATAACCTTAATGCTTTGAAAGTGTGCCTTATGATTGATGCTGTCTCTATATCCATACAGTGCACAAAGAGAATTTTGCTCTTAAGGCTGGTTCTATAGACACCCTATCCCAGCGACTGAAAAACAGCTTAGTCTCTGAGCTAGAGAATCTCCTCAGACTATTTGAGAGAGTGTGGAAAGTGTATTTGATTGTTAGGTCCTGGACCGGTAAGTCTGTACTTTTCTTAAAAGGGTGACTGAAGTGCACTCAACCAAACATTGTTCTTTGGTGCGTCATCTATATCAAAATTTATCGTTATCCAGTCTGGCCTGTTTTACTCCTTCTAGGTGTTCTTTAAACTAGGGCCTTTTCCCAAGCACTACAGGGAACAATGTTAACAGGCAAATGACCTGACATCTGTGAATGTGACAGAGATTCCCAGTATGGCTTTCAAAATGCAAGGGAGGGGTAAATTATACCCAAATTCTTTCCATAAATTTATGCCAGCAAGAGTTTTGGTAGCGGGTATTACTTGATTTGCCGATCTGTGTTCTCCACACACACATGCTGTGGAGGAACCGTTGTCCACTTTTCTGCTTCTATCACCATTGCTTCAGCATCCATCAGTCCAAATCCATAGAGGTGGCTCACTGCAAGGTACAAACAGAATGGCTGCATTTATAACATAAAACTTTGGTTTGCATCCTAGACTAATTCCAGGGAGTCACATCCTAACAGGAGCTGCTTCTTTTCTACTTCTTCCTTGCTTTCTCTCAAAGCTCAAAAATCCCACTGCCAGAAACATTAATGACTATATCTAATTTATTCACTAAATCTGTTCACTGCTTTCTTACAGAAGTGGCATGAAGAGCTACCTACATTGCTACCTACCATGGTAGGAGCTACCTACCATGAGAACTGCAGAATGCCAGAGGGTAAAACTGCCTCTGACTACCCTTTGTCCATGTGCCTTCATTTCGCCATCCTATATGAGATAATATTAAAAGGTGTAAAGAACCAGAGGAAGGTTATTTCTGTTACTCCAGTACCAAACACATGCATGTATATGTATTGAAGGTAACTGAGACAATAAATTTAAGATGGAACAGACTGTCTTTTGTAACTGTTGTATTCTCTTAACTTCCCCGAGTGTAAGCAGCATGTAGATGCTCTCCTGTTCCTGTATGCAATATGGTTGCTACTGACCAAACAACCAAGTAGATCCAACATTTCCTTAAAGCTGTGCATGACGAGGGTGAAAAGCACTTACTGAATCAGGTGTGTGGTTTTGGTTGCTATTCCAATCAAAAGAGAACCTTGCAAATGGATTTTGATGAATTAGAAGAGCTGCTAGACACGTTGTTTTATTATGTCAAGCTGGGGCTCTTGATAAAGTTCTGACAGCAGGTGTGAAAGAAAAAAGCTACCACAGGGAGGAGATTAGATTGTAAATATCAGTACATGAGTTTTGCTTGCTACCAGGAAACCCTCAGAAAAAAGTAAGTGCTATTTTAATCAGCAATGCAATAAAGCATGACGCAAGTCATCCTAACTCTGCACTTTGCAGAGGTTTTGTGATAGCAATCTCTATCTATTGCCAAACTAGAATTCAAAGGACTCTTATAAAAAAAAAAATCCCCAACCTTATCAAACAAATACAGTTCGAAGCACAAAGATAATCACTGTTTAAGGATCTTATCTTTCAAACATGGCAGTATCTAATACTGTCTGAAACTGCCAGCTGAAAAGGGTTCTTCAGTGAAAAATACTGCAAGGTGTAATGACTGTGTAATAAACTGGTTTTCTTCCCATCTCCTTCCCCCTGAGCCCCAAACTGAAGTGCACATAGGATGAAAATGTTCCTTAGGAGACAATTACACCACTTCTGCCAAATGAGGCAGGCATCCTGTTCAGAAATGCAACACAACTAAAACACATGAAAATAATTAAATTCAGCTCTCCTTCAGCCTTCTGAATTCTCTTTTATGTATTTAAAAAACAAATGGACAGGGAAAGAGATGTTCTGTTTTTACAGGTGGGTAGAGAGAGCCAGAAAGAGAGCAAGGAAAGCTCAGATGAAGAAACTTTTTGTAGTGTCAAGAAGATTCCTGTGATGGAAATCTCCTTAGTCTTAGATGCCATCTTGCAAAAACTGCATCTGATGATGAGCACATATTTATCTGTCCAGACATTTGTCTGTTTGTATACTAAAATTTTAATTAATAATCCTCCTGTCGTTTCTGAAAATCAGCAGGAGGAACAAATCTTAACTCGCATAGTCTGTAACTGTACACAGTTACTCTGTGTAGTACATTCAAATAGGGAGGATTAAATTTTCACCAGTGGAGAATTTTTTTCAGTTAACCCACAGAAAATGTATTTTTAATTCCTGACAATTAGCAGCTTACATTGACTTATCACTAAGGATGTCCAGTTATAATATATGTGGGCTCAACCTAACTACTGAGCTCAAGGAAGAGCCAAGATTCTCCTCAACTCACCTTCTCTTACTCAGAAATAAGGACAGAATAGCACCTAACTTTGCCGCCACCAAGCAGTGATCTTTTGATGGAAACTTAAGGCACTTTTAAACTACTCATCCTAGATTTTTTTTTCCCTAATATGCACATTAAAAATGTAAATAAAATCTAAAGAGTGAACTTTGTATCTTTCCCACCCTAACAATTAGTTGGGAGATAGAATTTAGGAGAAATTTTCATCCAGGAGAAAAAATTTCCGATCAAGGTTGTGAGGTTGTGTTAATTGTTCATTATTCAAAGCTTAAACTCTTTTGCATGAAAGCAGAGGAGGGCATGAAAAGTTCTGCACCTGTTGGCTCCTTTTCTTTCCACAGCTAAAACAGAAGTACATTTTTCCCTTGAAAGGCCTTCACATTGAAATAAAAACTTCCTGACAGTCAGGGATGCGGACAGCTGACGTTTGGCTGTCTGCAACGTTTGCACTTCAAATCCCTTGATATAGTGGGTTGGTTAGCAAGTGACGGTACCAGTAGAGGCCTGTAATTTTCAAAGACTAAGTAACAGCAATTCAGGAAAGAATCACAGAGCTAAACAAAGTAGATGTGTCTTACAGAATAAAGCAGATTTTGTTCTCTACTGCCTTCAAATCGTGTCCTTTTGTCTGAATACATGCTAGTATTGCTGTGCCAAGGTGTATCTCCCTGAGGTTAAAAATTACCTGATTGGTCCACATTGGGCCATAAATGTCTTCTGGGAAACACCTGGAGCTCTCACTGATTTGTTTGCAAATGGTACTGAGTTGACTTCTGCTAACCCAGATATAAAAGCAGTATCTGAAAGGTACTGATGATGGCAGAGTGAGATAAGTTAACTGCAGTGCAAAATGCTTGCAGACCTTGCACCAATCCACTAACGTTACACTACATTATCACTGCTGTGAATTCCTACTGGGGTCAGCTGATGCTAGGAATCATTAGGTATGAAAAATATGATCATGTTATGATCAAACTCTCTGTTGGTAGAACTGTCTTGAATTCTCTCTCTACTCATGCCGCAATGTAACTCATCATTTATCTTTCTGCAAAATAACAGGCATACACAGAGCTTTACAGAGGCAGGACATGCTTCAGAGAAAAACTTGCCTCCCACAACACAATGTAAATACTGAGTTTTAACTAATCTCTTTAATCTTATCACTAAAGAAAATAACATTTCTCAGGACTTCATTTATTAATCTCTGGAGTAATTCCTGCACCATAAAATCAAGGCCTTCTCAGCTGCTGGAGAGACTTCCCTAGTTTTTTCATAATCCCTTTGTTTTTGTCTGAAATTGCTACTGAAAATTCATTAACTTTCTCAGTTATATACAAAGAGTATGCAAAGCTACCCCCGAATCTATAGGCAGAATGTATACCCCACTTGACTTGAGTAAGAGAAATACGAATGGCTGGTCTTGATATAACACAGAATCAGGCAGACTTCAGACATTGAAAACACAATGTTTCCAGTGCAGTTAAACTTGATTTGTTAGGCTGCAGTTTTATTGCCTGTCATCAAGATGTCTCATCAGTAACTTAGATGCTAAGCCTCCCTTGCTGTTTTACTCATCTGACAAAAGCACTGCAGAATATTTTCTCCCTGGTATATTTTTGGCCTTTCCTATACAGCATTTTATATACTGTGAAAGCAGCATTTGAAATATAAACATTTCGTATACACATATCAAATACTAAATCAGAAAGAGAGAAATGGTAATAATTTCAGAGTATCAAATAAGGAATATGCAGCTTCCTTAACTAGATTAATCTGTTTGATTGTAATCTATAATGACTTTTTTGTTTATGCTACTATAGGATCTTGATGACTGACAGAATAGGAATCTAAAATACCCCTTATACTGTGGTTTTCTTAAATATTTAACTCTGTACTGCTTTAATAATTCCGTATTGCTTCTCTGTCGGTTGCTTAGTATATAGAAATGTTTCAACCAGGAAAAACAATTGTCTAATAAAAATTAAGGGACAAAAAAGGAGAAATGTTATGATGACATGGATTACACTATTTTGTTTTGTCACGTCCTATCTAAGAGAACAATGATCTTGAGTGAGAATTCATCTTTCAGCCATATTGCTACTTAATGTCAACATATGACAAATAATCTGTGATAACTGGGTGTGGTTTCTGAAACACATAACTGTTTTACAAGCCAGTAACACAATCATGCAAGAACATGCTTTTTCATTCTTGCTTTTAAAACCAATTTCCTCAAGCTTTTCAGGTTAAGTGTATTTTTTCGTATTTTACACGGAACCGATCCCTTAAAAACAAAGCAAAGGGCAAACTAAGTCCTTCTTTCCCACAGAATTCCCTGAAATCCATGATTTTTTAAAGACTCATCAGGGATGCTGGAAGATTGAATTCTTACCACCACACTGGAGAGGGTTGTGAAGAACAGAAAGTTGCCCAATAGATTTGTCTTAAAGGTGACAGCTACAAAAATACACAGGGAGAATCTGAAGGGCCTCTACAGAAACACAGAGTGGTTCAGGTCAGAAGGGACCTTTAAAGCTCAGCTACTTTGACCTCCCTGCTGCAGACAAGGTCACCTTCCACTAGACCCGGCTGCTGAAAGCCCTGTGCAACCTGGTCATGAGCACTTCCAGGGATGGTGTATCCAACAGCCTCTCTGGACAACCTGTTCCAGTGCCTCACCATCCTCATCACAGAATCATAGTATCATGGAATGTTAAGGGGTTGGAATGGACCTTAAAGATCACCTAGTCCCAACCCACCTCCATAGGCAGGAACACCTCCCACTAGACCAGATTGCTCAAGGCCTTATTCAACCTGGCCTTAAACACTGCCAGATCTGTGCCACCCACAACCTCCCTGGACAATTTGTTGCAGAGTATAACCACTGTCACACTAAAAAATTTCTTCTTAATATCTAACCTAAACTTCCTCTCTTTCAGTTTGCACCCACTGCTCCTTGTCCTATCACTACAGTTCCTGATGAAGAGTCCCTCTCTGGCTTCCCTGTAGGCCCCCTTTAGACACTGGAAGGTTGCCATGGGCTCTTCACGTAAACTTCTCCAGGCTGAACAGCCCCAGCTTTCTCAATCTGTTTTCATAGGGGAGGTGCTCCAGTCCTCTTATCAATCTCTTGGCCTTCTTCTGGACTTGCTACAGGAAGCTCCGTGTCCTTATGTTGGGGACATCAGAACTGAATGCAGTAATCCAAGTGGAGTCTCACAAGAGCACAGTAGAGGAGGAGAATCACCTCCCCTGCCTCCTGGCCACGCTCCTTTGGATGCAGCCCAGGATTTGGTTGGTTTTCTGGGCTGCAAGTGCACACTGCTGGCTCATGGTGAGTTCTTTATCAACCATCACTCCCAAGTCTTTCTCTTCAGGGCTGCTTTCAGTCAGTTCTCTGCTCAACCTGTAGGTGTGTCTGGGATTGCTGAAACCCAGGTGTAGGATCTTGAACTTCATTTTGTTGAACTTCAGGAGGTTTGCCTTGGCCCACTTCTTGAGCACGTCAAGGTCCCTCTGGATGGCATGCATCCCTTCCCTCCAGCATGTTGACTGCACCAGCTTGGTGCTGTCAGCAAATCTGATAAGGATACATTTGATTCCACTGTCCATGTCACCAACGAAGATGCTGAACAGCATCAGCATCAGCACCAACCCCTGAGGGACGCCATTTGTCACTGGTCTTCATGTGGACAAGGAACTGTTGACCACAACTCTTTGCATGTGGCTATTCAGCCAGCTGGACCACTGAGTGGTCCATCCATCAAACCCATGTGTCTCCAGTTTGGAGACAAGGATGTTGTGCGGGAGTGTTAAATGCTTTGTGCTTCTGTCCCTATCCACCAATTCTGAGGCAAATTTGTCAGGCATGATTTCCTCTTTGTAAAGCCATGTAGGCTGTTACCAATCACTTCCTATAAAAATGGTCTTCATTATGCCACCTTCATTCCTTTTAAAACAGTTGTCCCTTGTCTTGTCACTACAGGTCTCAGTAAAAAGCCTCTTTCCATCTTTGTTTAAGCACTCTTTATTATTAAAAGGCCACAATAAGGTCTCTCTGGAGCTTTCTCTTCTCCAGGCTGAACAACCCCAGCTCTCTCAGCCTTTCTTCATAGGAGAGGTGCTCCAGCCCTTTCAACACTTTCATAGTCAGAAAGATGCTAACAGAATACTTTAAAAATTTCTTTTGTTCAAGTTTCCAGTTTTATGTCAATTTCTGATTATTGTATTACTACAAACAATTTCTTCAACAATATACTAACCATTGCTTTACTTGATAATAGGTTTGACAAAAAAAGAAGAGGCCTCTGGATTTTACATTTTTATTTTCTGCCAAAAAGCTCCTACTCATTGATAAAATACAATATAGGTTGCCCAGGAACACTAGAACCTAAATCTCCAGTAGCCAGTGTACCTTAGTGAATAGCTTGTATGCAACTCTGACACCGCATCACCTTCTATGAGACTTTGCAGTCGTTTAAAAAAATAGCCCTAGGACACTAAAACATTACTGAATTAAATTCAATATTCCATTTGCATTCACATCCTGGTAGTTTTATTTATTTCAGGAATTTAAAAGTCATGTGGTTATTAAGTAGACATTGGTTGACAGAAGGGACTAAAAGTGAAATCCACTTTTGGGTCATCAGAGTCAGGCTCTACTAGTAGCGACAGCGTATACCACCCAAATAGTTTCCCCTCTCATGAGTGTTAGCAGCTTATGGACACAAGCTCTCAGTCTTGGGATTCAGCTGGTCCATAGTCAACAGTGAGCATGTGTACCAAACATTGCCACGAGAAGTTTTCCCCCCACGTGCAGGTTTCCCCCCGCCCCTCTGATTTATTTCTCAGAGCTTGTTTAGGAATAAGTAAACCAGTTTAACACAGTCCTCAGAGCACATGGTATCTACTGTGTCCTGCATATGGGGACGTTTTACTCAGTCAGAGAAAACACCAGTGAGCCTTGCTGAAAAGCAGTGACAAGGAAGCCTGGCTTGCTTCTCTGCCTTCAAAGAAGCAGAGTTGTGACAGAAATAGAAAACCTGACTACTGCTGGCTGGCGATTGCTAGGATAGACAAGCTGTTGCTTCTCTGCAGCAGCATTTGGCAGTAAATCATAAAGCCTCTACTGAAGACATTCATTTATATCCCTTGAAATAAGTCTGCTTATGTGAATGGAATAAATCTGAGGATTATATGCGTTTACAGGGAAGAAAAATGTTTGCCAAGATAAAGTTGGCTAAGAAGCATCTACAGTAATAGAAACTATAATTTTTTTAACTAGGAGTAGCCTTTTTAAACTGGATTTTAATTATTTTTTTTACAAAAAGCACAAAGATCCATTGAAAAGCACGGCAGTTTTCAAATTTTCTTTAAACAAAAAAAGCCATTTTGTGACTGCACCACGGAACACCTTTTAAAAAAATATACTCATTTCCTCTATTAGGAACAAATTTACCCTCAGAGGTACATTTAGAATTCCTTGGTAGCTCAAAAGCAGCCAAATGTAATTTCATTGTATCAAACAATAAAAACACCTTTTGTGCTAGGCTGCAGCTCAGAACAGATTATGACACATGAATCAAAGGCACTGTAAGTGGAAATCCCAGCAGATTGCTAGCAGGAAACACAAAGATAGCATTTCTGTGCAGTCAGATGTATCAGGCACATGGCATCCTTCTTGTTCTGTCCCACACAATGGCTCTGTCTGTTCTGAAGTATCAGAGCTCCAGCAGGATATTTACACTCAAACTAATTCCTGACTGATTTTGGCAGAGGAAGGATATACAATACTCAGAAAAATCACAATAAACAATTATTACTAAACAATTTTGTAAATTGTTTAGTAATAATCATGCTGATTTTTAGAACTAAAACTTTACCAACCTTATCCCAAAGCAGAGAAATTAATTAACTGAGCCAACTTCACACTATTCCCATAGAGCTATGTAGTAAATTCTCATCAGTAACCTGATGCAAAAGGTAGTTAAACAGTAAGCCAAGTCTACAGAGATAGCTGGGCAGTTGTGGATGAAGTTCAGCATCACCTGACTTAAAAACAATTCCTCAAAAGCTGATTTTTCTGGAGGGAGAAAGGGATACTATTATAAATATTATAAATAATTTCAGGCACCTAACTGATCTGAGTTGTCTTATGCAGGCCCCAATTTTTACAAGAAATTCTACAGTGTGACAGGACGTCTTAAGGGCTTAAAACACTGTATTGTAGATGGTGTGATCTGCTTCCTAATCGGCCTGAATCCTAGTTCCATTAAAGTGAGCACACTATGATAATAAAACTATAGCCAGTTTTGCAATTACTGAAAGGCGCTATAGCAATGCAACAGCAGTGAAAAATTCTGGTGCTCTTAAAGGCAAGTGCTTGTTGATTTTGTAAAAAGACAGAACTACCCCACACATGAGATGTCCACCATTGCCGTGGATGTATACAAGCATGGCTAATATTTGCCTATAACATTCGCACAAGTGTACTGCATCAATAATTAGTATATAAAGAGGTAATGTAAATGCATATAACTTTCAAAGACTTTTCTTTTAAAATTCAGTGTTCAATGTCTATAATTACAGACTTGTGGTTTGGAGAATTGTATCACTTTATCAGTCATTTTTTAAAATTATTTGATCCTGCTTCTTCTTCTTACTACTGCCAAGTAGAAATTAACAAGTCAGAGGAAAGAAACTCTCTCTCATTTGCAAACCCAGGATCATTATGTGATTCATAACACAGAACAGGATACTTAAAAGA
>JAYRBT010000093.1:3357935-3373020 GCA_036023395.1 Myiotriccus ornatus
CTTGGACGGTGGCAGTGAGGTCCTCAGGACGTAGATGGATTGCCTTATAGGGCTAACGAGCTCCATCTGCCCGGGAAGTGGCCCTGACCAGGAATCGAACCTGGGTCTCGGCGGTGACAGCGCCGCGCCTTTAACCACTAGACCACCAGGTACTAGAATGACAGTAATTGTTTATCCAGCTGAGTTGTTAAAAATTACTGAAAAAGAAGATTAAAAAAAAAAAACTCATGGAATATAAGGAGTATTAAGGGTTTGCAAGATAGAGCATGCTTGTACAGTCACGTAACATGCTTCAAGAAAAAAAAAAAAAAAAAGAAGATTTTATACCAGCTCAGGAATTTCACTGGGAGCCAGCTTAAAGTCTTAGAAAAACATGTTCCAAGACTTCAGGAAGACCTCCAGGAATCCTGAGAGCTACATTCTTTATAATCTGGAATCTGAACAATCTGTTATTTTATAAAGCAAGTTGTCCACGATAGTGGTGAAAAACAACAAGGCACTAAAATACCCTTCTCAACTTTTAAAGAAGGGAATCAAGATATGGAACACTCAACTGGCTATTTAAAGAGGAATGATGGATCTAATGGTGGATCTAACTATGTCTAGATAAAGGATCTAAGGATATAGCAGTTTTCACTTTATAGCTTCACATATTGGACTTACTTGATCAGCCAACAAATGAGATTATCTCTCAGAATTACGACTTATTTCTAAAAACAAAATCATGGCAGATCTTGAAAACTAATCCATTTGCTGTTCTATTTCCTATCTTTACAAACTAATAAAAAATAATGTAAAAATTTCTATGCCAGAAAATCTTGATCAAAAATCTGATTTCCAGGACACAACACTGTATATAGTTAAATCAGCCTGTCCCTTATGCAATATCCAAATCTGCTTACTTACTGTGCAAACCATAAAATTTCTGTATTTTCTTCACAAGGAATGGCAACTAGGGCATATTTATATCTAAGAGATTTAACATCACATAAACAACATTGCAAACAGTTTCTGAAGCCTAGTGTAGCTCCTTCACTATAGTCAGATTGAAATTTTCTCTCTCCAGTAGACACCTCATTTGAAACAAAATAGGTCTGCAATTATTTGCCATTATTTTTTTGCAGAAACTTGAACGAAAAAAATAAGAAGGGAAAAAAAAAAGAAAAAAGAAAAATACAGAAACTGGAATTATGTCAAAATAGTAGCTCATTCAAAGAAAGAAGGATTTTTAAAATTTATTTTTAAACAAGATAGACTAGAAGCCAATTTTATAGCATCCACAAAAATCACAGAAGCGATCAAGGATTTGTAAAACATGTCAAAATTGGCTCCTAAGTCAGCAAACAGATTTTTGCTAGCTGTGAGGGCTTCAGGTCCAGACAAGGTGTCACTGATGTTAATTGATTTACTATTTAAATAATCTCAGAAGAATTAATGGCTAAATATCTTGAGATTAACAAATGCATTAACAAGAATAGTTATATAACAGACTGATTTAAAAAAACGGACATTTTCCTTCCAGTAATTTTATTTTTCAATGTCTCATTTAAAATTGCCTTGGGATTATACATACCACACAATACTCAAAATCAAATAATAATAAAGAATAAGCAGAAGCTACATTATCTCCATATGTGATAAATGTGGCCTATATGAAAAAAATGTTTCTTGCAAAAATAGCGGTCTGAGGAGAAGCGCTGAAAGAATGCATAAACTTTTCTCCAAAGGACAGAGGTAAAACAGAGTATCACAGGGTACATTAAAAAGAGGGCCACCATTCAATTTGGAACTATCAAATAACCTTCTGTGGAAATCCTAACTATGAGAGAACAGACATGGATAATTATTGTTTTAAAAAAGAATCTCTGTGTCTTAGACATCTTGTAGAGCAGTAAGAGATCACTTTCATCACACAGCACCACCCTTAAACTGATAAATTTAGAAACAAAACATAAGAAATAGTTATCAGCCAAATTTTCTTATGAGATCTACAACCCTACTACCTGTCTTAATGACTCCAGTATATAGCCCCAATGTTCTAATTGTCATGTACTCTGCACATAATCCTGTTAGCTTCCTGCTAGAAAAGAAATGAATACTATGTACTTGCTGATTAGCATGTAGGTCTTTCCCCATAAATGAAATTAAAGTTTCTCCTCCAGCAGTCTTTTTATTTTCCCACTTGTTAAGCCACTGTTCATTCAACCGATATATCAAACAAAACTATTTGTTTACTTCAGAGTTAGATTTCAGTTCCTTCTTTGCTCACACTGCTTTTCTGAGTTCCAAATATCTTGTCAGAAATTTGTCACTACTGCTAATTTCTGATTTGTGTTGAATTTTACCCAATCCCCTTTGAAATAAACCCAAGTCAAAGGTTCATTACTAGTAGCTTTAAAGGCATACCCAGTAGAACTCTGTTTAAAAAAATTAATGCAATTAATGACATTTTTAAAAAATATCCCTCTAGGATCAAAATTGCTATCAACAGCCTTTTACACTTATTTTCATATTTCTCCTCTTTTTCCATGAAAAGCTTAAGTTAGGTACTAGAGAAAGAAGAGCAGTGATACACGTCTGAAACCAAACTGCTGACTAACACTCATTAAGAACACAAAATGTAAACCAATTACATTCTGAAGTGTAGTTACACTTGACAGGTTTCACTGTGAAAAGGCACACTCCGTCCATTCCAATCGTCACTAAATAACTTCAACACGTCACATCATATTTAAACATACTAATCTTAAACATCTCAGGTCTGCAAATTCTACAGTATCCAAATTTTCCATTTAAGACGTAGCTTTAGCAGCATCTTTTCAAGGTAATAGCATTTGCTTGTAAAACATAATTTTTATCAGTTTCTGGCTCTAATTTATGACATTCAGTTTATACTAATACAGTGCCTTCACAGTTTCCATGACACATCCTAATCTCTTCATGATTCAGTGTTGGAAGGCTTTTGACTTTTGATTCTATGGCTGTAGCCATAGATCAGGTTGCTCAGAACCCCATCCAACCTAATCTTGAATGTTTCCAGGGATGGCTCACCCACCATCTCTGTAGACAACCTGTTCCAGTGTTTTACCACTCTCATTGTAAAAGAAAAAAATAAAAATCCATCTTTTGCATTATCTTTATATTGGGTTTTAGGATACAACCTAGAGAAATGGTGACAGGACATGACAGATGTATTCCTTTAGATTAACAGCAAGCTAGGCAGCCACACATCCACCAGCAACAGTGTTCTGGTGTACCTGTGACAAATATGCTGAATCTTCCAGTACTGTTCACACAGCACTGGAAGATTCAGAGCCTACAGAGTATTGCATTTTTTCCAGAGATAAAAAATCCTCAGTGCCAAAAATCAAACAAACAATGGCCTAACTGAAGGTTGATAATAATGAAATTGGGAAGAGAAAACCCTTGAGAGAAAGGTATCTGAATCACAACCTTTATCATGCCTTCTCCAAAGGAAGAATTAAACAGGACTGTCCAAAAGACAGTGCACACAGTCTGCTGAATAACAGCATGGAAGGAATGTCAGCCAACCCTTAGGTTAGCTGCCACTTTTAGAAATAGCTGTGGCTGTGCAGATGGGGAAGGCCTACATTATTTTAGTTTAATGCAGGAAGCTATGGCAGCCATGTCTTTACTACTTATGCTACCTTCCCTTCCTTTTCTGATGACAAAAAACAGTTTATCAGGAGCAACAGATACTTATTTTAGAATATTCAGAAAATGCATAATGTAATATTTTGAAAGTGGCTTGATTTGATTCTTGCCAGACCATTAATACTGTTTTAAAAATATGAATAAATTTAGCCTTCTGGTAACAGACAGCATTAAGTATATTTAGTGCTAGAGCACTGGTGCTCTTAGAGACACTAATAGATCCATAGAGGGGAAAAAAATAATGATTTTCAGACAAAAGTAAATTTGACCTTTCTTCCAAGTCCAGTCATGCTGATCACTTTTAATACAGTTGAGCTATGGCATGGTGGATGGAATCTTGAAAGAGTGAATTCAGGGAGACTGCAGTCCCATGAAAGTGCTTGTCTTCCACCTTCCTCATTTTCCTCCCACTAAAGCAGTGACAGGAAAAAGCAGATGGGCTCCCTGTTCTCAAGGTGAACATCCAGCAGCACCAAGAGTAACTTCAGAGAGAAGCCTCTAAAAGCTGAGTCTGGGCAACACTTGGAGAGCCAAGAAACTACAGTGGATAGAGCTGCCAAACTCTTAAAAATCTCAACTGAAAAATGTCAACTGAGATTTTTGAAAAGCCTTTAAAAGTTAAAGGCATTGCCATGGCACTGGAACAACGGCTAACCACTTGTTTTATTTCTAGCTGTTGCTCCAAAGTACAAACACAGAAGATCTCAATGAAAAAGTTAAACATTATTTGGTTTTGGCTGTTTTTAGTTTAGACTGAGTTTAAGAAATGCCTGGGTGGAATTTTCTTCAAAGACTTTTATAGCAAGTTAAATAGAAAATTTCAGCCCTAATGATTATTCTTTGGCAACTTTACATGTAACTGGAAAGAGGACCTTAAACTGGGAAACAAATAACCAATTTCAGAGATGGTTAAAGCTCAAGAGCAACACAGGTTCTAAACTGAGAATTTATTGATGGCTATGTTTTTCAGATACTTCAGTATTAAGAGCAAACTACTCCAAAAATGCAAAGATTTAGAAGGAGATTTCTAAGTCACACATTCTAGCATTCCCTTCTATAACAGGCAGTCCATCAATGGAGCAAAGACCTATCTAAAGCTGATGGACTTAAATGATAACCTTTTCTCTTTCACTTACAGTGCAAGAGTGCAAGACTTATGGTCTACATATAGAGGTCACTTGACAGCACTTCCTTAGTTCACCTCAGCTGTCCAATCACTTTTTGCCTTTGACTATATATATATGACAAATATAGTCATAACTTTGATGACATGGAAATATGTTCTCTGTATCCAAAACTGTACCTTGCCAGACAGAACACTCGTCTTCTCCCTTCTGTAAGAAAATCAATCAATATGATAAGCACGCAACTATCTGTTCAGTCGTCAGAATTCCTAGGAACCTACCTCTGACAGTCTTTACCCCTTGCAATGAGAACTCTGTTTTCTTTTTATCTCAGTGATTCCACTTGATGGCACTGTCTTTCAGAAGAATGTGGTGCACTATCACTTATCTGAATGGATGTGACAGATTCAGAATCTTTGGTTTCATATAAGAAAATACAGATGCAGAAATGCTATCGACCTGTTGGAGCAAGGCCAGAGGAGAGCCACCAAGATGACTAGAGGGATAAAACACCTCTCCTACAAGTTAAAGCTGAAAAATTTGGTTTGTTCAGCCTGAAAAATAGAAGGGGTCAGAGTGATCTAATTGTGCCCTTCTAGTACGTGAAGGGGGTCTACAAAAAGACAAAGAAGTTGTTACAAGAGAATGTAGTGACAGCAGAGGGCAGAACGGCTTCTAACTGAAAGACAGTAGGTTTAGATTAAATATTAAGAAAATATTCTTTACTGGGAGGGGGGTGAGCGCTGGAACAGGTTGCCCAGAGGAGTTGCAGATGTTTCATTCCAGGAAGTGTTCAAGGCCAGAATGGATGGAGCTCTGAGCAACCTTGTCTAATGCAGGGTGTCTCTGCCCATCAGAGGGGATTTGTAACTAGATGATCTTTAAGATCCCTTCCAACTCAAGCCATTCTATGATTCTATATTGTTCATGTGAAGAGAGTCATGGAAGACAATAAACGCTCTCCAAAGATATGCCACTGAGTGTACCACACAGTACAAACACAGCAGATCAATACTTCCATTTCAGCTGCTGGTTCTTACTCATGAAACTGTAGTTTATATACCTTGGGTCGGAAAATATGCATTGGCTTACAAACAGTGGAACATGCAGTTCAGTTGGGGATGTATTACGTATTCTTCTGTCAGAAACATCAGGTTTTGTTTTTTTATTTTTTAATTTGCTTTCTTCAGAGGAAGAAGTGCCCTCTAGAATAAACACGGGCATACTGTCTCTCCTGACTCTGATTTACCCAAATTCCAAATTCAAACTTTTCATCAATGAGAAAAGGTATTTCTGGTACCAAGTGTAGATGATACTGTGTAATGCAAGTAGTTCATTTATTGTAACAACATTGCTGCCTCTGTGGACTAAATTGATTATACTCATTTGCTGGTTTACAATTAGAAGAATTTGACATTATGTAATGACTAAGAAGTGTAATACACAAGCAAGCATTTACTCATAACACCTGTCTTTGTGTGACAGTAGTTGCCTATCTACAACTCCGTATTGTACCTGCAGGGATTCCAAACAAACAGTCTGAAACTCAGTTACAATTCTTTAATTTCTGAAGGAAAGCATGCCACTTGATACTCAAATAAAAAAAAAGTGCTCACATAATTTGAAATTGGGGTAGCATGCAGAACACCACCCCCAAACAAATGGTTACTAGGATTTCGGGAGCAGATCCCAGCTGGAAGGAACAGCTAACTGGAGGGCTCAAATCAGTAGGAAAGCAAGAGATCCTCCATCAGCTATTTGCCAATCCTACCATATGGGGCTTGTCAAAGAAAGAAAGCGGAAGGTTGTAGTGTAAATCTGTCTTGCTCATTTTCCATTGGTTTAATGCACCTTTGCGTGTGAGTTGAAGCAACCTCTTGGCTGTTCTAACTCACATCCAGGCCATATTAGTGCTCTATTCAACTCCTGATGTCTCCCAGGAACAGAACTTGGCCACTGGTGAAAACTGACCTCATAGGCTTGAAACTCTTCCATGGTATAATTTATTGTGTTTTCCAGCACAAAGTGGAATGAAACTATTCATTATTACAAACATGGTCAAAAAGTGTTCAGGACTAAGTGCTCCAATTTTTAAGCTGTATGGAGAATGTAATCAAACTTGCAAAGCCCCTTTTCAACTTGTCTTTTTTTTAAAAATTTCATGTAAGCACTTAGTGCCATTGATACAGGTACTAATACATAATCTAAGGAAGAGTCCATAAAAACGCAAACTCTGTTTGAATGCAAACTACTTCCAGTAAGCAGTTGCACTAAGCTGCAATATCATGTGTCCTTTACATCTCATATATTTTAAAAGTACTACAGAAAATGCTTAGATGGCTTCAAAGCTTCTTTTTGCATAGCTTAATTTCCAGCATTTAGTTAGGTCACCTAACTTGGCAGGTATCACAGGCGAAAAATACGTTCTGAAATTTCCAATCACATAAATAAGAATTACCATTTAGAAATTGCATAAAATAATCTGAATAGATTCCATACAGACACTAAAATTGAATATATCATGATATAACCTCCCTGTAATATTGAAGTCCTTACTTCATAATCTATAACTTCACAGACCAAAGATTTCTCCAACCCGAAGAAAAAACCTGGCATGGGACACAAGGAAATATTTCTATCTCTAGTGTGTTTGTTTGGGTTTTTTTAAACTTTATTTTCTTTAATGGCTGTGGACAGCAGCAGCAACAGCTTATTTTAAGCACATATAGGAGAGAAAAGTTAGTGAATGGAATATATATGAATACAACCATATTTGTGATATTACTAATGTAATTCCTTTGGATCTATTCAAATACACAGGCTAAGATACAGAAACAAATAAAAACCCTCCACATAATGAAATAGAACAGAGTCTGAAAGCAGGCAAAATCAACACATTTTCACCCTGAAACTCTTGTTAGCACCATGGAACAGAGTACTACAAATACTGAAGTGCCTAGAATACGTAGTTACTGGCACATTTTGTCTCCACCACCACATTTGAAGCTTTAATAGTCTTGTCTTCATGCCTATCATAGCAACTATTAATTTGGAAAAAAAAATACTAGTCCATGGGCACTAACATAGATTTCCCACTGGTATATTCATAAAAGTTCACAGAGAAAAGAGTGGATGCTTCTCAGTGTGTGTTAAGACGTCACAATCAGAAGCTTGGTTGTATGTCTTGAGTGCTATAACTTTTTGAAACTTTCAATTAGAAGAATAATTTGCTAAAAAATGCATACAAAATATCACATAAAACAATTATGAGCAACCTCGGTTCATTAAGAAATAGTAAGAATAACCTTCACCAAAATGAAATATACACATTTGCAATCTTATCTGTATTTGCACATTGTTCAGAACGAATTTTAGGATTTTAAAACTGAGATAAGGAATAGATTAAAAAAACCACAATAGCATTATATTAACTTCTCAAAATACCTTTGCTTCTAAGGACTGCAGTAAGAAGATCTAATTATAATGAGAGGTCTTTAATTACAAACTATTATTATTATTATTGTTGTAACTCAACACCAAAAAAGTATTCTGTGCTGAATATTGGGCCAAGGTGTCTTCAAAAAAGCAATATGAAACATGGAAACATAATTCTGCTGTTACAAATTACATATGATTTGAAATTATCATTGTGTCCAATTTGTTTACTACATTCAGAGGAACTGGCTGCTTCCAGAGGAAACTAGTTTTCTTCAGAATTTAACAGAATCAATCTCATAGTGCTTAGAAACACTTGATTTTGAGTAGGATTTGGGGTGGTGCATTCCACCTTAAACCTGAAAATCGTATCCAACAGAGCACAAAACTAATGCAAAAGGTTTTCAAACACAGATTTACCTGAAAAACCTCCCGTACTTTTGCTGCTCCATGAAGCACATTAAAGATATATATTAGGCATAAAGAACAAGATCCTGTAGTTGAGAAGACAGAAATATTTCTGAGCTAAAGGTTAAAGGTCTTCTGAACTACATTATCCATGGTTTTTAGAGCTGATGAACTTAACCTGTGTTAAAAAACAGCCTTGTGTGAGCATGATTCAGTTGAGAATTTTTACTTTTTATATTAATTTATCAGGGTAACCTAACATCATCCCACAACCTCCTTCAATGTTCAAGGATTGCTAAGAGGAAGCTGATGAATGCAGGAGGTGACCTACAGTAGCCCACAGAGCAGAGCAGATCTGGGCAGCACTGTGAGGTGCTTTACAACATTGTGAGGATGCTACACATCATACAACATTGTGAGGATGCTACACATCATTTAAGGGAAGCCACCTGTGCTCAACGTTGTTTCAAGTTACTTCAACACTGAGTACTCTGTTGACACCTCCACAGTGTCAGCTTTCCAGCAAGTGAAATAAGCATGGAGATCTTTCCTGCTCTCGGAAGGAGACTGTAATTTATGACAACTAAGTTTCCAAAGCACTTTGAGATCCCTTGTATAAAGGTGCTGGATAAATGAGAAAGATCCTTCTGTATGCTTAATCTTTTTTTCCAGAGTACAATTCAGATCTTACTTTGCTTCCAGTGCCAGGGCAATGATGCCTGCAGCCATAGGTGCAGAGGCTGAAGTTCCAGTATGGCTGTCTGTGCAACGCTGCCTCAGGTCTGTGGTGATCTGGAAGAAATCGAATGTGTTAAATTTAGAACACAACTCCAGAAATCAGAGCAGCTTTTATTTGCTTGAATGAGTCACATGTATGTGGAGGGTATTTTCTTCTTTCATTGCAAGGAAAGGGAAAAAAAGAGGTGGCTGAATATATGATGCTACATGTTCTCAGCTTGAAGTCACTTGTGAAGTCAGAGAAGTGTTCTCTATATTGTTCTGAAAACGTATGTTAGGCCCTGTTTTTTTCATGGCATGCTCTAAAAAGAGACTTTTAAACTAGAAAAACATGCAGAGGGGTTTGAACCTGCACAGTTAGAACTCTGCCCCTCTTGCATTTAGAGAACACTTCAAGAATCTCAAAGTGCTTTACAAACAGGAATGAACTAAATCTTACAGTGCTCCCTATATACAGACTGCTTATGCCCATTTTAGAGACTACAAAAGAGGTATGCAGGTTAATTAGGTTGCCAGAAGTCACACTGGAAATAAGCGACAGAAGTGAATACAGTTGGGCTCATGCTAAGTACCGTGTTTAATCATTCCTTCATGCCTTATGCAATAAATCACATGAAACTAAGCAGTAATTAATTGGAAAATCCTGATGGTAATCACGAATTTGGCCCAGCCATCACCAGCCAATTAGATCTTTTCAGTTTTTAATTGCTATGTATTACGTATAAATAATTATATGCTGCCATGTATTTTTGTATGTAATCTAAGTGGATGTCTACACTGTGATGTGTAATACCAACCAGAGGCACAGTCTTCCGCTGAAGTGTCAGGATGCTTCCACCTAATAATGAATTTTATACAGATTCTTTCTGTTGGACAGTAAATCACAACCGAAAATGTGTTTCAATCCTGCTTCTTTTATGGAAATGCTAATCTAAAGTGATTCTACTCTATGCTTGTCTTCCTGAACAAGTGGTTCCTAGCAAGGGCAACATAGCAGAAGCAAGGGTAACTACTACCTAACAGAGTTCAAACAAAACCCACGCAGACTTGAGAACAGTCATTAGAAGACAGCAGTCCACAGCATGGAAACCTCCATGAAGGTGTGAGAGTGAATGACCTGGGACACCAAACCTTGTTCTCAGAATTTCAGTCACTGCAAGATGTACAATATCTGCCAGAGGGGCAGAAGAGAGGTTGCTTACACAGCCTCTTATCTAAGCACACAGAATTATTGTGTCCTAATTCACTAGTATGCTCCATTTCCAATATGGATATGCACAAAGATGGGAGAGGAGAGAACTGGAGGATCAAAAAACCACAAAAAAGCACCGGGCATGTAAAAATGCCTGGCCAGCCTTTAAACCTCAAGACACAGAAAATATGATCTGAAAAATTAACAACAACCTGTCTTGGCAGAATATAAGCAAATGCATGTCGGAGGAATAGGTTCCACACTTTACATTAGCCATATTCAGTAAGATACATATTACATAATTTGTATACGGCTGCTAAAAATTCTCACAAAATGTAAGCATATGCAAGCTAACACAAAAGAGCTCTCTAACAGAAGGAGCTAACGGCAGTAAGGAAATGATTGTTGAAAATGAGTAGTGAGCAACTGAAAGAAAATGAAAGTTTCTAGAAATTGAAAAAGACAGATTAAAGCATTTATAATGTCAGGTCCTTAAATTAGTGAACTTGTCAGAGGCCAGATTTCCTGACTAATGAAGTCTAGAAAGAACCTTTTTTCCCCCTATTATTTAATATTCTTCATCAAGAATTCTTTATCTGTCATCAGCTAAAAGTTGGAACCTCATAAAGAAAATATTCATATAACTCCTTTATCTCTTGCCTTTTTGCCTTTTGACTGCGTATTAATTTAGACAATGAAAATCTTTATCCATGCAAAATCCATAAATGCCCTGACAACATTAAGAGATGAAACTGCGGCAGGAACAGCACTCCCTATATGTGCAAATGCAAGTAGTGATTTTGCAGTGGGATTGACATGTCCAAGAAACAGAGGATGACATGCACTCACGCAGAGATATATGCGATTCGGGTATCCCATTTGGAAAAAGAGTGGCCAGTCATGGTGAGGAGCAGAAGGAAAGCCAGGAAAAAGAGAGGGTAGAAAAAGGATTAACACGTTTGTGTCTTTTCTATCTTGTTCCCTGCATAAAAGTGGTGCAGCAGGTGCTTTCCTTGGAGGACTAAGGGTAGTAAAGCCTACAGGACCTCAGGCAGGGAAAAGTACTCTTTCAGCAGCTTTTACCTAAGGGACAGCCTCTCTCACTACAGTGAAACACATACTAAATTTTGCTGTCTTCTTTTCTCGTCCTCTGGGAGGGCATCCTTCCAGAGCGATTTTGCTGTCCTGTAGCTACAGACATCAAGCACAATAATCCACAATATCTCTTTATTTGGTAACATGTTCCCTTACGTTCTAAACAGATGCTGTGGCGGCAATTTGAACTACAGACCGTTATCTTTCTTTCAGCAAGTATTTCAGCAGAAAACAGGTAGGGAAAGCTTTGTAAGCAGAAATCCCATTTGACCTATTTCAAAGGAGAGTTACTGGAAGGAGTTGAGATGTTTGGATGTAAATTACCTCCAAGATCCAAGATATGTTTTTCAGCACTATGGATTCATTCTCAGAGAACTGTTGCATTCATCCCAAAAAAAGTGAGAATTGGGCCACCAACAGGTGAGCAAGAAGAAAAATGGTGCTCCAAATTCCCAAACAACATGAGAGCAATATTATTAACCTCAATAATATGATGTGGTGTTTGACATCACCATGAAGTTGTCATTAGTGTGTATTAGTGGTCATTCTGATCAATAGGGTGGGCAGAAGGAGACATTTTTTAATCTTTTGTTGAGTATAACACGTGTGTATGCTTGAAGTACCTTCGTAACAATTGCTGATGAGGGAAAATCATGATTAAACTGTCCAAGAAAATCCATGCAGTGTTTCTAGGGGCATGAATTTTATACACTTCTAAATCAGCTGAATCAACCAGGTTTCACTGAAGACAATGACAATGTTTCTGGTACTGCCTAGTTTAATCAACATGAAATTAACAACCTTGGACAGACAAGCTGATGAAAGGAAGACAAAAATTATATGAATCATCATAATGCACTGTAATACCTCCCATATGCAGTAGAACAAAGCTTTCAGAAGAACTAGACATTTATTAAAGAAAAAAACTCTAGACAGTGTAATGGTTTTATAGAAGCAACTTGGTCTGAAGAACTAAGGAGATGCCATTTCTATACAGACATTATTAAGGTTGCATCATCACTCCTTCCAAAGTTTCACTGACTGAGAGATTAATAACGAAGGTCAAAAATGGGAATTCCTCTAGCAGAGAACATGCTCACTCTTCCCCTCCCAAGCCTCTGCATTTCTTACTATTTCCTATTCATGACATGAGTTTTTTGATCCAATTGAATAATCTTTTACCTTCTGCTACAGTTCTTCAAGACACATTGATTTCTATGAATCTGTGTCCCTAGAAGTGAAAAAGGCTTTAATAAAAATGTACTTACTGTTCATTCTACATAGCTTGTGTATCTGTATGTACCTAAGACTGAAGGTGGCACGTGGTATACTGTGTATACCCTGTGCACACCTCGATAACCTGAGTGAGTTTCTGAAGGAGAGCAGGCTTTGTGTTTTAAGAACTGGCAAGAAATTGGTTTGATTTTTTCATTGTTTCAGTTTTGAGTTCTGCTTAGAGTAGTAGTTAGTCAGCAAGGAGAAGAGGAAGAAAACGAGCAGATGAATTGGCATTTATCACAAAACAACAAAACAGGTGGACAGGTTATTTTCAGCAGTTAAGTCATATAATAGGCTTATGAATTATATCTGTGAGGGACTTTCATATGCAAAATCGTTAGTGCTTAAGGAAATAATTTGAAAAAGGAATTCAAAGGAAATGCATTTGTGCAATATGTTTGATAAGTGAAAGAACCATATAAATAACTATATTAAGTGGTACTTTACCTATCCTAGCAACATGGTCTGGAGTGGGAAAGCTATCTTCCAGCACTGTCCTATGGTATTCAAAGTGGCAGAGAAGAGAATAATAGGAAAAATACCTTGACAACTGTATATTATTAGCCAATATTTCTGCACTCACTGAGTTATGAAAAATAACACCTATAAAGAAGTATAATTTTATAGTCTTTACCTGCTGTTGATTTGCTTTTGTCCCACAATGTGAGTTTCTACACCTATACCTATGCCATCACTTGGCAGCTGCACTTGAAAACACTCAAAAGTAATTCCAATTCTTTTCTCTGAGAGTCTATGTAAAAGGCACACATGTATCTGGATCTTTGAATTGTTTGTATACTTTGAGCTTTTCATTACATAAAAAGGGTGGAAACTTGGTCCATAAGGGGCTCATTGTTACTCCAATAAAATTCAGTGCAGTATACAGTCAAATGTGCTTGGAGCACCTTCCCTGAACAACTGGGAACTCTTGCAAGATGGTAACATCA
Source organism: Myiotriccus ornatus (assembly GCA_036023395.1). NCBI lineage: Eukaryota > Metazoa > Chordata > Aves > Passeriformes > Tyrannidae > Myiotriccus > Myiotriccus ornatus. The sequence goes on from JAYRBT010000093.1 coordinate 3,371,828, forward strand.
GTGTGTGTTTAACTGTAATTGTTAGATTAAAATATTTCAAGCTATCATCGCAGAAGACAAAATCAGAACTCCAGACTAGGAAAACTTCTAAAATTACATCCTATATTTGTAGCAAGCAATTATCAAAAACAGGTATCAATGAAAAAAGAAAAAAACTCTTCTGTGTGGTTATAAAAGCATGGGTGATCTGTTAGTCCATATTAAAGTCAAATATTTTTTCTAAGAATTTTTAGTCCACACAATGAGTTTCCAGTGGTTGCTCACTATTTGTTCATTTACCTTATAATACATTGGGCACATAGAATCAGATCAGATGGGTTGGAAAGCACCTCTGAGATCATCAAGTGTTGGATAGAACAACAGAGAAGGAAAAAAAAAAAGAAAGATATTCAACTAAAGAACGGCAAGGAAAGATAAGAAGGAACTGTGGAACATGACACTATACAACCATAACCATTCAGTGTCCCTCAGTCTTGCACAGGTATTTCTGTTCTATGACACCACAGAATCTTACATGATATTGGAGTTTGTTCTGAGTTATGTGACAAAAAACAAACAAAACCCACAAAAAAACCCCTGACTTCTCACAGACATCTGTTGATACCATTAGTATTTGTACACTGCATCTGCCTCTGCAAAATAAGCACATTCAATATACCTTCCAATATTCAACATACTAATCCTTTTAACTCACAGACACAGTGCTTTTGTCACTCAATACTACCTGACTGGTGTGTCCAGTCTGGATGCTCAAAGTTCATAACATGAGAGAGAGTTTATGAGAAAACATATCTTACATAGAACGATGCAAGACACTTACCTTCAGTTTTTAAAAGCAATTTGTTGTTCAGGCTACATGGGCAGAGAGAAGACAGTAGACAACTGGAGTGCTAGTTTTCATACTAGCAATAAAATCAGTGACACCAAATGCTAAGAAATCAAAGTCAGACGAGCTCAGAGAACAAACAAGAATTTTTTTAATGGCAATGGGTAATTAAAACCACTCACTCTAAATTGAAGTGGATTTTCTGTCACTGAAAACTTTGAAAGCAAGATTGATTGTATTTGTGAAAATTACTGCTGAGTTGACAGCAACTGCTGGATTTGATAGACTCAGGGAAGTCCTACAGACCTGGCTAAGTAAGAGCCCAGGGTGGAGGAATCCAATCACATCGGTTCACCTTATACTGCAT
>JAYRBT010000093.1:3373030-3385208 GCA_036023395.1 Myiotriccus ornatus
ATACTGCATTACTATCACTTAAACATGTGAAGGGAATTTAATCACAGAAGTGAGAACTCCTAGGAGACATAGTAAATTTTTTTTAATTACTATTATTTATCAGGGAGAATAAGTAACGTGACAGGAAGAGAGAGATAAGATTTCAGTGAAGAGAAGCAAGTAATGAACAGAAAAATTACTGGAATGAAGAAGTACCTCAGAACAAGTTTAAAACAAAAATTAGATAATCTGAAAATAAGAAAGGATCCAAGAATAGATGGCCAGCATCCAGAATACTTGAAAGACAAGGCAAACAGTATTAACAAAATATAGTGGCAAATATTTTTAACTCTTCACTGACATCAAGAGAGAAATCTGCTAAGGACCAGAAAAAAGGCAACATTAGATGAGTACTTAAGAAAACATATGGGAAAAAAAAACCCCTTCAAATCCCTCAATATTCTGAAGTAATTAGTTCTGTAAGTTAAACACTAGAATAAATAAGCAGGGAAGAGGAAAACATTAGCAAACTCCATTAACCTCATTACAAGGGTTAGAAGGTTAAAAGGGTTAGTATGTTGAATACTGGAAAGTAAACTGAATGAGTTCGTTTTGCAAAGACAGATACAGTGTACAAATACTAATGGTATCAACAGATTATCAAACAGAATTAAAACAATTTGCCATTTTCCAGCAAAGATGAGTACGTTAGGGAAAACGGATGCTGGCTGATTACGAGTGAGATGCGGAACAATACAGGACAGATGAGCACTGAGTTTAATTTTCCTTACAATGTATTTTTGCCAGAATAGACAGCAGTAAGAGTAATTTACCATCACGGAATGTAAAAGAGGAATGATGCCGGATCAAATTAAATCTGAGAAAATAGAGGGGTATGTAGACAAACTCTTAATATCATGTGTGTAAAATCTGAAAACTACTGACAACTAGATTTAAAAAACCAGAGGATATTATTACAAATTATTTCTCTTTCTCTCTCTCCCTCCAAAGTCACTGGACAAACACAACACATACACATTAAAGAAAATAATTAAACCCCATACTATTTTCCTGTCATAGGATTCCCCGCTGCTGTATGTTGTAGCCAGTGTGGATGCACATTCTTCCAGATACCATGGCTTCTTCCCACTTTCAGCTGTGCTGCTTATTGAAATAGTGTAGATGCTATTGGTATAGCCATCACAGGAGCAGTGGTCTCGACTTCTTCCACCATTTCCAGATGCCCAAACAAAAACCGAACCTAAGCCTCTTCGACCCTGTTTGGAAACAGTAAAAAGGGTTTGATTAATAATTCTTCTTTTCCCTCTCAGCTGCTTAATAGACAGGTCTTTTCCCCTCAAAAGGCATCTCATGAGAAAAAGAAAATAAGCAATTTCACTGAGAAGAATCTGAAATCAAAACAGGATTTAGCAGAGTTCAGAATCAGACATCAGAAAAATTCAGAAAATGAGTGGTATGAACACAGCTTTACAAGCAACTTTTATACAGTCTTTGTTCGTTGGTCTGCATCTATACTATCCCAATGTACCAAGACAGAGGTGCTGAAAACTCAGATTAGAATATCATACTGTGTTGCAAAAAAGAAAATAAATAACATACTTGAAACAAAACCTCTTCATAATGCTTGACACTTCTTATTTATTAGGATGTTCTCAGCTGTTTCTTCTTGGGTTGCCTGAGGCACTAAGTATTTTTTGGGTAACATTATATACTGTGAATGACAGCACCATTTTTTCACACACACTGTAAATCACAGAATCACAGAATACCTGAGGTGGGAAGGGACCTCAGGTACCTAGTGCAACCCACCTAGTCCATTACGACTGCTAAATGCACAGCACAACATACAAACAAATATGGACAAAAATAATTCTTATAAATCTATTCTAATGAAGCACTAGATCATTAGTTCAGCACGTTATTTCAAACACATGAATAGCTGGACAAGTTAATTAAGCATATTCATAATGTAAAATAGGTAACTTCCCCTTGACATTTTCTTAATATACAAAAAAGTTATGTAGTGTCCAAATGAATCAAAACATTTTAGTGGTGCTAATACTCTTACACAGGTATTGACATGAAAAGTGATGGCAATCAGTAACATGTATTGTTGATACATGAGAATTGATATATGGTTAGTTGGGTTTTTCCTTAGTTATATTTACATATTTCATGCCAGTGAATGAAATTCAGATTCCTGTAACTGTATGATTAATTATCAGCACTAACATATTTTTGATTAAGCTAAATAATGTCACCCTTTCTTACAAGACACTCTTGCAAAGCATGATACATCTACAAGTATGCTAACAGTCTCACCTATACCTCATGTGCTTGGAACTCATCATGTTGCATCTGCCTGGCTTTTGGATGAGCCCACCACTATGGGCCCATGATAAAATACAGCATAAAACAACTTTCTACACAAATCAAAGATTCATTCAATCTAAATGCTCAGAGGGATTTTGTTAGGGCTTTTTGTGCTGAGCATAACCAAACCTACATTAATGTAAGACAAAAAACTGTCACACTTCACAGTCCAGGCTCAAATTCTCAAACACAGATGAATTTATTAATCTATTATTAATGTCTCCATTAAGGGACATTAAAGATCTTCTAGTTCCAGCCCCTATTCAGAGGATAGAGACACCTTTCACTAGACCAGGTTGCTCAGAGCCCTATCCAGTCTGGCCTTGAACACTTCCATGGATGGGATGTCCACAACTTCTCTGGACTACCTGTTCAGAGCCTCACCCCTCTCACAGTAAAGAATTTTTTCTTAATACTTAATCTAAAGCTACTCTCTTTCAGTTTGAAGCCATTCAACCTTGTCCTGTCACTACAAACTCTCATAAAAAGTCCCTCTTCATTTTTCTTATGGGTTCCCTTCAGGCTGCAATTAGGTCACCTCCTCTTTTTCAGATTGAACAAAACCAATTTTCTCAGCTTTTCCTCAGAGGAGACATGCTTCATCCCTCTAATCATCTTCGTGGCCTTCCCCCCGGACTTGCTCCAACAGGTCTGTGTCCTTCCTGTGCTGGGGACCTAGAGCTGGATAAAGCACTCCAGGTGGCGCTTCACTAGAGTGGAGGAGAGGAATAGAATCACCTCTCTTGACCTGCTGGCCACACTGCTGTTTATGCAGGCCAGGATATAGTTGGTTTTCTGGGCTGCAAGTGCACAGTGGTGGTTCATGTCCAGCCTCTCATCCACCTGTATCCCCAAGTCCTTCTTAGCAGGGCTGCTTTCAATCTGTTCATCCCCCAGCCTATACTGACATGCTGCACCCTGACCCTGGTGCAGCATCTTGCAATTGGTCTTATTAAACCTCACGACATTCCCACTGGCCCATTTCTTGAGCTTGCCCAGGTCCCTCTGGATGGCATCCTGTCCTTCAGGTGTTTCAACCGTACCGCTCAGCTTGGTGCCATTTGCACATATGCTGAAGGTGCACTTGATCCCTCCATTTATGTCTTATAATGAAGATATTGAGTAACGCTGGTAGCAATATATATGGACCCCTGAGGAACACCACTTCTCACTGATGTCCATCATGACTCTGAGTCGTTGACCACTAGCCTCTGGATGTGACTGTCCAACCACCCTCTTATCCATCTAACAGTCCAGTCGCCAAATTCATCTGTCTCCAGTCTAGAGGGAGGGATGCTATGGGGGACCAGGCCAAAGGCTTTACAGAAGTCCTGGTAAATGACATCTTCCTTTGTCCCTTGATGTAGTCATAGGCGGTCACTAGGTGGTCACACAGGACTTGCCTGTAGTGAAGCCATTTCTCCTACATATGCTCCACAAAAAAAAAAAAAAAAAAAAAGTATAAACTTATATATATATATATACACACAGTTGGAAAACACAGAAAAAAGCATACCATACAGCCACAGTGTTACCTCCAGAACATGTCAGAATATTCCATTAGACCCTTTTTAAATGAATTTTCAGAAATGTCTGCTATTTGGAGATTTTTACACATTTTTACTTTTTTTTTTCTTCACATGCATGTCTGGAAAGCAGTATTATGTAATTACATTTGGCCAAATCAACACCCAAGCGAAATTCAGAAAAACCAATACAACCAAGAGAGAAGAAATGAGAATTCAGGGTAATCCAAGCCCAAATTCCACATTTTTTAAAAAAGAAAGGTTTTGTGAAAGAAGTGATCAAAAAGATATTCATACAGAAAAATATCCTACCAATAACAGTCCATCTGTCATTTTTCTGCTGTCACCATCAACTGGTTCTGTATGCAAACAGCAATATAACATGACTTGCCCCATTCATGCAATGAAAATCTTTTCACTGTAGGATATAACTCTACTTTGGGAGAATTTTGGAGATGTCTGCATAGAGAATGTGTTTCTACTTCTTTAGATGCATTCTTATGCTGCTGTGAGAATAGTGAACAACAAGCTGTAGAAACAGGTATGTGAACTGGCCACAAAATGTAGCCCTGATGAAAACATGCCCATGGATCTTAGAAATTCTGTGATTCAGTATTTAAAAACAATAAACATCAATTTAGATTTTAATAGCAATGGCAGGGCTTTAAAAATAACAGCCATTTGCACCCAAATTTACCTTCTCATGCTAATTTTTTTTGGTAAACAAATTTTAAAACTTTAAAACTAATGTGTTCTGCAAATATGTAAATGATCAATGTCTCTTTTACTGCAATAAAAAGAAAGTACTAGGTGCACTGACTAATGGAAATTAGTATTTTCTAATACATACAGAGAAAGAATTCCCAGTCCTCTAACGCACTGCAATATTGCACGTATAACATCTTAGCAGTTCACAGAACACAACAGCGTTGCCTTCAGAGTAAAAAACATGCTAAAGGTCTTGTTCCTAGAAGCTATTTGTCAAAGCAAATAGCAGCCTTAAAGATAACACTTGCGTTCAAGAGGCGTCTGGATTTGGCGGTGAGTGATACAGTTTACAGGTTATAGTGGTAGCAGTAGGTGGACAGTCGGACTGGATGATTTTGAAGGTCTCTTCCTGGTGCCTTAAAAGCTACGACTTTAGTATAACTTTCATAGCACTTTTAGTAGTACTTTAGCTAAGTACCTTTGTATTAGATTCCTGAAATATTATTTAATATTTCTTGTCAAGAAATCCAATTTTCTTGATCTAAGAGAGTCAAACCTATCAGAGAAGGTCTAGAATCCTTGAAAGAGGGCCAAACAGGGACAGAGTTGACGAAGACTTTCGTGGTAGAAAGATGTGGGGTCTTGGGACCACCAACCCAATTCTGGGGCAAGCCTGCAGGAGAAGCTGGTGGACAGACAATTTACAGGCCACGTGTAACCCCCTGAGGTAATAGTTAGATATTGCAATTAGATGACACTTTAAGTTCATAAAACCTCTGTGTGTGTGTGTGTGTGTGTGTGTGTGTGTGTGTGTGTGTGTGTGCACGCGCATATGCCATCTTTATGCACCTAGGACGTTTTATTAAAGAGCAGCTTTTTTACCTTTCTATATTAATGCTGTCTAGAAAATTATTTCTTCACTTTTAGGCAACATTCCACCCTTGATAATTCTATGATTCCAGGATTCTATGAACCCAATTAAAATAATTTGTTCAGTAAATAAATTCTAGTTTACATTTACTGCCTACCATTCGGTTTCTTCTTTCTTCCTGTTTCCAAACACTCTGCTTTAGTTCAGTACACCTGGTCATGCTCACGAAAATAAAAATTTGCTAGTGACCATGCCAAACAAGTAAATAGAGCAACAGCATCAGCTGTCCTACTATATGTCATTCCCAATTGGTCTCCTTTAAACAATGAAGTTAAACAATGTTTGGACTGTGTTACAAAGTTAACACAAACACACATGCAAGGCACTATGTAGCTTTCACTGTTTATCTAAATCTGTCATCTGTCATTTGCCAGATGCCCAAGGGTGTCACTATGAAAAGTCAAGCCTTGAGCTGCCAAGAAGCCATGCATCATTTATTACTCTAAAGCAAAGGTGCATTTACAAACCATATTGGTAGCCCTGGAGCAAAACTAAGAATTAGTGAACTACAAAAGAGGCACAGACCAGGGCTGAATGGATGTTCAGCAAAGTATGCTCACTGTGCCCCATGATGTTAAAAATACATTGCCTCTTCCTCTAGGTATAGAGTTGTTTCTGCTCTTCCATTTGCAATGACAGCTAGGGACTCTCCAGTGTACTTGTGCTTGTCAGTGCAACAATTACACCACTGTGAAATGATTCCCTTTTGTTTTGCTTGCTTTCTTAAATTGCATAAAATCTAGATAATTAAAAATAAAATCATCTGCTCCATTATGCAAAACAAAAAGTCTTTCACTGGCAACTATGGCTTGCTATTGACCTAGCCACAGTTCAACTTTCCTAGTGCATTTTCTGGGCAAAGTCAGTGTGCTCAACAGACAGCTGACCTTAAATGAAATGGGCTCATCAGGTCCTTGACAAAGAGGTCCCAAGGCAGAAATTACACTTGTAAAAGCATGAGAGAACAATCTTGGGGCATTCTGGCTTTTTTTTCTGCTAGTGCCTCCTTTTCCTTGGTCAGCGGGTTGCAAGCAGGTAAGTGATACAAAAGGTTTTGGGTTTTTTTCCAGTTCACCAGCATGGATGGGTTAAGTCTGCCGAGAATTAGAGCCAGCATGAACATGTTCATAATGACATCTGCAGAATTTCCAGTATTATTAGAAGAACACCCTCTACTCCAAGTGTGTGTGTGTGTGTATGTGTATGTGCATACATATAAACTCCAGATGTCTTTCTGAGTGAATGTCTTAGTGGTACTGGCAGGACCCTTTATAATGTAGAGGTCTTTACATGTTCATCTAAAAGACAACCAGCAGCCCCATACACTTTCAAGTTGCTTCCATCTAATAAAAACAGTTTCCATCTACAAGTTGTAGTTTGAGCCAGTGGAACAAATTTTAACCACAATATTTCATATAGCTTGAACTCTACATTTGTTCGCTGCTTTACAAGTCAAGCTGCCTTAATCTACCCTCAAATCCTGATTCCTTCCTGCCCAGGAATCAAATGCCCCAATAACTCTCCTCACCTACAAGGTCAATTGCTGTCTTAATAGAAGTGATCAAATTTACAAAGGGACAAGGAAGAAAATAGGAAGGAGTAGAAAAGGCAGAGGACGTAACCACTGACCTGCAGTAATTAGTTACAAGGGTTGCATCCAGGAAGACAAAATTTGGCATTAATATGCTGGAAATGGTACACCCATGAGCAGAAAACAAATAATGAAAATATAAAATGCAGAGAAAAAGAGGGACACTCTATCCACACCTAGAGCCTAAACATTTAATTTCCTCTATTCTCCCCAATACTATTCTAAAATTACTTAATGTTTCCAAGAACAAAAACTACTGCCAGAAAGTGAAATCGATACTGAAGTGGAAACTGGAAAAAGTAGCCCATGGTATGACCTCTTCCTTAAAAACTAATTCCTAAAGAGGAAATGTTCATAACTAAATGTGCAAAACAGAGCCCAGTATTCTGGAGACCTAAAAAACCTACTATGAAAACATGATTTTAGGTTCAGCATAGTACGATCACTGTAGGGCAAGGCACCAAGGATCACAGAATCCTGAGAAATTCACCTGTGAGAGGCATCATCTCCTTGCTCCCAGATTTTTGTACTCCCTGGGAGCTGGACACTGCTGCCCTGTGTAGAGACACAATGCTGCCAAGCAGTTGACTGTCAGTGCTTCGCTTTTGACAAATAGCAACTCCTAGCCCCTGCTGTATTTAGCTCCTCCAGTTCATTTAACCTGTAATCTGGAAATGAAAAGTAGTCTGGCACACCACTCTTAAAAGACTCTGCTGTAGATTGCACAGCACCAAACTTCAAAGGAAGAATCTCTCCAGAACAGATAATGCAAAGCTGAAAGTCCATGCCAGCAATTCTGAAGTGCTACCAGAAGTCAGACAAACAGATTATTTTTATTTTAAAAACAGTCTCCTTGGGTATTAGAAGTAAAAATTTATGAACAAAAGGAGACATTTCTAAGGCCATTAATTCTGTTGAGGTATCCACACTCTCAGAAAAAATTCATGGTTGTGCATCAAATAACTAAAAATGCACAACGATGGTATCTATGAAGAAATGAGTAATAAGCCAAAGAGATGTGTATTAATAAAGATATACGTTTAAGGGAATGTCCAAAAATGAGACCTATGTTTTCATATTAGCAATCATGTTTTTACTCTTAGGGAAACTAGGAAGTAAAGAAGTATTTCCTATTGTTGGAGCAATATGTATATTATATATACATATATATATATAAAATGCAAAACTATATCACTATTTACAAAAAGTAGTTATATTGTTGAAAAGGCAAGTGGTTGCTAAGAAAGGTAAGGTTTTGGCTATTTCTGAATCAGCTTTTTAAATAAGAAAATGAAAGACAAAATAATTGATCATGTTAAAAAAGGAAAAATGTATTTTATTAGGTCATAGGATATGATACCTTTGAAATACTGAAGTGGGAAAATATTTTAATCTGAGTATAAAAAAGGACCCACAAGCACAAGCACCCACTCATTAGCACAATAATTACTGGGATATATCAGTGGAACAATTCGATATATAGCCTTCAGGTTGTGTATTTTTTACTTTACTCTTCAACAGAAAGACAGCCTCAACAGCTACAAGTGCTGGAAGTGCAACCAAAGAACTGGCTGAAACCTGAAACCTGAACATGTGGAATACTGGAATGAATTTCTCATTTACCTAAGCAAAAGTGAGGCAGATACAGGACTGTAGGAATCCCAGTTCTGCTTCAGGCTCTCTCTCCATACTATAATTTACTACTGTTACGGGGATAAAGCAAGCTGCATATTGCAAACACAATGTGATAACACAAGAGCTTGGTTTTCCAAAATTTCTGTTGTACAGTGAGTCTCTAGTTAACGATAGTTGAAACTGTCTCTGCATGCAAAGCCAAAGTTAACAGGCAGTGCACAGGAAAGCCATCAGTGTGAGGACTGGATATGAGATGCATGTAACACACAAACACCCATTCTATCAGGCGGGTTCGGGCAGTTCTCATTGCCTTTAAACTACTACCTGATTAAACACTCTAGAAAGGAGCCCATGGCCACCATATCCACGCAGCTGTTGCTTCACTACTTATGTCAGATGCCTCCTTATGCAAAACTTCAGGTTTAGAGTGTCTGTTTAACTTCTGGGGTTTCACAAAAGAACCTAAAATATTCTGCAAATTTAGCACTTTTCAGTAGATAAGTGGGGAAACGTTACTGGTCCACTTCTACATCTGCAGACTGAAGACTGCAGCTATAGCTTTGTACAGGTCATCTCCTGCAGCATTCATTTAAGAAGTAACAATGTACTTAGACTGTGAAAAATATTGCCCTCACACTTTTGTGCCTTAAACTTACGTTAAATTCTTTGTACAGAAAACTTTTGACACTAAACTTCCAGCAATTTCCATTCCAGAAATCTAGTTTTTCTCTCGACATACTGAAAGATGTAGATACTGCTGTTGCTCAAATATGAGTAAAGTGGATATGTGATTTGCTTACATAAAGAAACTAGATTCATGTTTCAAATATGCACTCTCTGTAATGTATGTAGTGTATGGAAAGAGACTCATTTGCCAAAGCTGCTTTTCAGTATTAGTTTTCCAAACTAGGATATACCCCACAAAAAGAATGGTGTGTGGGTTTTTTATGTTCAACCTGTTTCAGGCTGGGTACACAAAACCAGAGAGACTTTTGACAAGTCCAAACCCAGCAATGATATTCTGGCTTGTTACAACAGTTTCCATGGATGTGTGAGATGGGATGAGGTAACTAAATAATTTTGCTTTCCAGTACATCTTGTGATACTGTAAGAAAAATGGACATTTTTATATATATTTTTCTGTAACTCTCATTACAAATTTTTATATTCCATTGAACGCAATGTAAGAATGCTTCTGATACATTATTTCTTTTTTCTGCCTTTTTTTTTTTTGTACTACATGCTGACTGCCTGTGAAAAGGCTTGTTTTTCATAGCAAGCAAAGGAGAGCAATTTTAAGGTTAGCTGTGTTTACTTATTTCCAAAACAAAATAAAGCACATAGTATCAAAGATCATCCAGGCGCCACTGAGCCTAAATATTACTTCATGCACTGGAAGGCAGTATCTCCAATTCTACTTTGCCTGAATACAGAAAGTTGCTAACTGTACAAACAAAGGATTGCTACTATTAGCCTAATTATGTGTTAAGGTTATCACCTAACCTCATGTTCCCTGAGCAATCCCAGTTTGTAGAAAACTACATCATATCAAGTATAAACCACATCTGAAAACTCATTAAGACATCCTGAGATACATGTATCAGCCAAATGCAATGTAGTATGACCTAGAAACTAAGCTTATTGTTAAGACATATAGGAAGGTGGACAAACTGTTGCAAAGTGGTGACTTTGAAAGGAAATTTAGGGTCATGGAAGATGACTGGCAACGAGCTAGCCTAAAATAGTCTGCTTATTGGATGGGTCAGTAGGATCTGTCCATGGAATAGGGAGGCATGCATAGAGAATGCTAAAACTTACATGCCCCACTATGGCATCCACACTTGAAAAAATGACAGAAAACGGAACGTGTTTCAGAAAGAACCAAAGGAATGAAGTGTGGTTTGCAAATTCTCACTAATAGAAGGAAACTGAATATACAAAGCATTACCGTTAAAGTTGTAGAACAGATTTTAAAGGACAGTAAGAGGCATCAGTATTAATGAAAAAAAAAAAAAAGATTAAAATGCAACACACACTTAAAATTTCAGATAAATCTGTGAAGTTTTTGTCTGGTACCTTATTTTATGCAGAGGGATGTATTAGAACCAGTCTGTCTGGGTTCTGCAAAACATGACAAGCAATACAAGAAAGTACGAAGGAAACAAAAGAAAATGAACAGTATTCCACAAGTGGAAGTGGAAATGATTGTACCTGAAATGACATAGGCTCCACTGGACAAACATGGAGATCAAAAAAGTTACGAGTAGAGTATGTGAAGGATGAGCCAGGGAAACAAATTTATTAGGTGGTTTTGACATAAAAAAGAGAGAGCATCTAGTGACTCTAGTAATTGCAATCACCTCCATTCAAGACAAGAATTCAGGCCGGAAGATATGGAGAAGCAGTACTCTGATGATCAAGAAGATGGACTGCCTAGTTTTTTAAGGGACTAATGAGTGTGGCTTGTTTGTCATATCAAAATGAAGTCTGAAAGGAGACTATTCTAGAAATATATCAGAAAGAAAAAAGGAAGTAGCAAAGGAATTTAAGCTGAGGCACAATTTAGGCCCAGGAACAAATGGACAGAAAACTGCACATGAGTAAACTCAGTTGCAACTTAGAAGAAAGTCTCTAATCAATAGATTAGTGATGGCTGTGAAATGGTTTCCCAACAAAAATAGAGAAAGCTACATGGTCATTTCCTGTCTTATTTTCCTAGGTTCCAGCTTATCCAAGAGATCACTTGGCTGAAATCTGTAATTACTTACATGTGGAGTTTTCTAACACCATTAAGACGCACCATAAATACAGCAAAAGTGGAAAGAAAAATAAGAAACTTAGATGAGTAACAAGCTATACATTTTCAATAGTGAAGGCCTTGCACAGCCGTGGACATAAGACTTCAGTTAAGACTGGCTCTTTAGAAAAAGATGTACAGAAACCATAAAATAACAGAGGAATCAGGAAAACAGAGATACTGATGAAGCAATAACTGGATGAAACTTTACTGATTGGACTTATGAGAAAGACAGACCTAGATGACAGATGTTAGAACTATGAATATTATTTCAAGCCAAAGGTGCTATGTCTTGTGACATCAGATGGAAGAAATACAATGTCAAAACGTCATAGGACTTTTTCAAATTCTGGTTTATAACCACCATCCACCTGTAGTACACAGCTGACAGAGTTTAACTCAGTATGCTGAAGTAAAAATAGCATCACATGTTCAGACTTTATATGATAGATACAATCAGGATACACAGTATATATGCAAACCACATAATGGATAAATGCCAGGAAGCATTTATAACCTAGCACTAGGTTACATCAGCATACTGGAAGACGTATCTTCTGAAATCATCCCCCAACACAGCACTGATTCTTCTGATTGATCTTCAACAAGTAGTTTTT
>JAYRBT010000093.1:3385870-3400936 GCA_036023395.1 Myiotriccus ornatus
TTTTGCCAACTAACTGAGAACATCCAAGAGGTCTTGTGCATACAAAACGTATCTACATATGATACATATGAGATACGCACACACACAGATACGTGTTATTCAGTTTCAAACAGCAGCTGTACAAACACAATACACAGTTCAAAAAAAAAGCTTAATCTCTATCTATCTAGCTATCTATCTATCTATCTAAAACTCATCTAAACCTCTGAGCATCACTTTAAATGTATTAAACAACAGTCATTTTGGAAAATATTTTGCCGCATTTGACCGGAAGCCTTCCTGAAGTAACTTCTGATTTTTATAATGCAATTCTCTGGCAAAGCAAAACAGAGTAACTCCTCTTTGTGTAGGCAACACATCCTACTCAGAATGATGAAAAGACTTGATGACAAGACAAATAAATTTAACAGAAACATCTGGCGTACAACACGGGGAGTATCACCTTTGTCTGGACACTTGCAAATAATGAGAAGTCTCTTGCAGCTTTTGAAGCAGAACCATCAGTAGCAGCAGTAGGAGTAGTAGTAATAATAATACTAATAACAACAACAAGAATAATAAAATGTGAAAGTATTTTTCTTAATTTCTCCTTTCCTTTTTTTCATTTTAATTCCTCTCTCCTGCAGGTGGGTTTGAGGGTTCTTTAGTGATTGTAACACAGCCTTTCTGTTCACAGCAAGCACTTTGAACACATTCTGCGGCCAAAGTTGGTGAAGCGAGAAGGATGAGAAGAGGCAGTGATGATGGGAGGCAAGGCATCAAGCTGAGTTTGCACAAGAGGTTCAGCCACACAGAATCTGGTTATTAATGTCCATCAAATATCTTGGCTTGCATCCAGCTTGCTTAACAGAATGGTGTCATGGCAATAAAATGAAGGTCCCTGTGCCAGAAGTTTCCATGTGGATTTCCCTTCCTCTCCACTCTCTTAGTTTATATTAAGGATGATCTGCCCTGTTGCTGATTTGTACTTTCTTACAGGTACTAGAGAACAAACGTTTGGAGAGGTGACCTATTAGATTTTTGAAACCCTGCAACATAAAACATCCACAGGGGTCACACGTCCAGAAACTTGACCATAAGGTCTTTGCCAAACAGCAGTGAGAGAACAAGTCTGAATATCTGAAATGCATTCCTCTCCAAGTGATGTTGACTCTGATCCCAGAATAACAGGCTTATTTGTATGAATACAAATGAACTAGCCTGAATGCTGCACTGCAGACCCAAGAATCAGCAAGACCAAGTCCCTCAAGCACTCACAGATTGTGAGAGATACAGACATCTCAAAATCTAATGGTACTTGAGATTTTATCTTTCTGAATCAAGGAAAGGCTTTTGTGTTCTTCCTTTTGTCCCAGACTCAGCACAGTCTTATTACATGATTTAACCATAATCATGTTTTGCAATGCTAAGCCTGTTTGTTCTTGAACACAGGGTGAAATGTGATACTGAATATATTAATTCTGGATAGACCACCCTTCGTCAGATATTTTTTCAGGCAAGTTCTGCATGATTACAATGGATTTTTTCTTAAGATTGTTAGGTCTAACACTTCTAATGCACTGGTATTGAAAACACAAGCCTCTAGAATTATGGCCATACTATTTTCAAGAAAGGAACTTGTCAGCTGAAAGAATGATATAAAGGGAGTTTAGTATCTGCATAGAAATTGTTTGATAGTAGAGTCTCTAAGCTTTCTCTTTGAACTCAACTATGCAAATGTAATAGAATTAAACAAAATATCCTTGAAGATGACAGAAAACCATGGAACTTGAGACGTTTAAAAACTAGTTTCCTCTTCCTTTACCTTGATCCTGGGCAGAATTTTTAAAGCATATTTAACTTTGTTTGGTTGTCATTTAATATACTCATTTATCCTCAGTAGCCTTTCTTTAAATAGATTCTTCTATTTCAATTCAAGGCATATATTGTCTCTGTGTAACTCTATAGAAAATCTATGCAGTTGTCTTTGTTATTATCTGCAGGATTTGGAAGGAGTAATCAAAATAGCTCAGCAGACTTCAAAATAATAATACTTATAAAACACTCTGCATGAGCTGTTAATTGGAATAATATGTGCTTAAGATAAACCAGACATTTTTTAAATGGATCTCAGTCTCTCAGCAAATTCAACAAAAAACGGTGGCTCTTGCATCTATTTCATTTTTACTTAATGACTGTAATAAATTAAAACTAATAATTCAATTTACTTATACTTTATTCAAAGTTATTATTCAGCACTACCTGGGATTCTCCTAATTAAACCAGATGGCATAATTTACTTTTCAGATGCTTTTAAAAATTCTTGATAATTCCCGCTGCTGTTCCATTTTAAAAATGTAATATATAGTACATATGTATACACATAATAAATTAAGAGTATTGAACTTGAAACTTTCTGTATATCAGAAAGAAGATTTTGTCAAAGTTTCCTGTACTTATTTTCTTTTACACCACAGATGCTACTCTAGATGTGCAGTAGATTCAGTTCAATATTTCTGAAAAAGGGAAGTCAAGATCTGGACACAACATAATAAACCTATTTGTTTGCCTATTATTATTGCACAATTACTGTGACTGCTTAGGAAAATCTATGTTTGGCTGAGTATCTAGTCACAACCTTGAACAATGATCTCATTTTATGAATATTTTGTTAAAAAGGAAATTAATCTTTTCTTCTGCCATAAAACAAAACTAATCTTTTCTTCTTCCATTTGCCACATCTTTTAAAATGACACAGCTTCTGACAGTGAAATGAAACACAGAAAAAGTACCTTTGCCTGAACATGGGAAGGCACAGTTTATTAAAAAGAAAAAGAACAGGTTCATCTTGAAGTAATTTTCAGTCTGGAAACAGCCTATTAGGGAAGGTGGTAATTGTGACACACATTTACAATCTTTCAGTTTATATAATATTTTACATAATGAAAACAAGAGAGTAACCTTAAATGTTTTGCATTTCTTATCAGTATATTTTTATGTAAGTTTTAAAAAGAACTATTTCTTGAGTAGAAATGAAAAAGCATTTATAATCAGAGCCACACAAAATATCAAAATAAGGGCAACTACAGGCAGAACAAGAAGTTGATAAAATAAAATAGAAGATAAATTGTTAAAATAATAATTTGACTTTCATTAAATGTGACTTCTACTATTTCTCAAAAAAAATACACCAAAATTTTTCTGCACTGTTATCAAAAAAAGACCACCTCTGAATTTTAAAATTAAATACTGTGTTTCTGCTATAGACTGGTACTTATTTAAAGTATAGAACAATGGTAAAATTAAATTCATCTCGGTTCTGTAGGGTATCTTCTCATATTACCGCTAATAGTTACAATGGAACAATAATGTTTGTAGGCAAGATCCATGCTCTTAGCAAATTATTCCACATTCTTTATTTATATCATATTTATTCCCAGTTTGAGAGCTTTAAGATTTCAATAAAGAAACAGCTGAGTCCTTCTGGTACAGAAATTCAGGCTGAACTTTTCGCAGTTGTCTTCCCTACATGAAATTTGACATTTAAACTAATACATATACATGTTTAAACATAAAACTTTTTGGGGCAAGTTCTCCTGCATCTTGCAGTTCTGTTAGTGTCTTCTTAATCACAGCATTGTGAGTTCTCTGAGACCAGGCAAAACCACTAAAAGAATCATGGCTGTAACCTTTTCTTAGGCCTCAACTTCTTATACTAAGAAATCAAGTGAAACAAAGCAATGAAAGAAAGGAAGAAAGAAAGAAAGAAAGAAAAGCAGTCAAAGGTTTTGGTTTAGAATTTCCTTACAGCTCAGACTTGATGAGCTGGCACTGCTGAGCAAACTAGCACTTTTCAGTCATCTTATTTCTTGTAGAATTACATCACTATCTCACAGCAATTTTAAATGATGTATTTCAGTTCAAAATCAACAGGACTGACTGACTATCAGGTCACTATCAAAGGAAAATGCATTTTTAGCTTTATGCAAAGGAAGTTTTCTTCTTTCCTTCAGAATCCTTTCCTTTTCCCTGTGCTCTGCACTTGCACATACTGGGCCACGAGCACCCTTGTACTTGCACAGGAGAGAAGATCCAGGAGATGCACTTCGATGCTGACTTACCATTCTGATGCCATTTTCAAAGGCCTGACGTGCTAGAGAAGCAGGTCCATCCACAGTCTTACCGTCGTCATCAGGCCCCCAGCTGGCACTGTAAATGTGGATGTGCTGGGGATTCAGGCTTAGAGATTTTGCTTCTACCATATCCGTCACATCTCCGTCCAGCATCCGTACACCTTCAGAATGAAAGACACAACAAACAGGACTGATCAACTCAGAATATTTCTTATTTGTTTTCTCCTGGAGAAAACTGTTGTGTATAACATTGAACTGAACGATTTTAAGGATTTATACTGTTGATAGAGAAAAGAAGCATAAAAATCTGTTTGGATATGTGTTTTTCCACAGAAAAATATCTCTAGATGAAAAAAATATAAAAAGGTAGGAACATTTTGGTCCTTCTTCAATTTTTAAAAATTATCTACATGCTATTTATCCATTATACAGCCTTCAAACTCCAACAGGAGAGTTTTAGGCTAAGGAAAATTTAAAAAATACTTGGACCTTGAAATGTTTGTACATGCCACTTAAAGATAACAAATTATTTTCTTTCTCGTTTTATACTGCAGTGAAACTGCAGCATCTACTTTGAGTCATTCACACTCCTAACCATGTTAACAGATGTAATAAAGATCTCTAGTGACAAATAACGCTCACGTATGAGGCCACAAGGAAGAAACTGGGGAGAACTCCTGTGTGTACACAACTACTACCACACATTGTAGCAAGGCAATTACAGGAAGTTATGAATAAATATGTAACATTATTCAACTTGAAATTACAATATTGTGAATATCCTTCTCTTGCAGAAGAAATTTTTGTAAGGTATAATCTGAAATTCTTGTGTTAAAAGAATCCATTCATATGGCTTTGGACAAGTCAATGTGCCAGCACTTCTAAAGCTAAACGACTCATGATGTTTTAATATTACTAGACTGAATAAAGTCTGTTAAGATCTGAAAACTGAGAAAGCCTGGAAGTTGTTCTTTTGACTAAGTCTAACACTTTGATGGTGGTTAAATCTGACTGATAAAACCACCAATGCCAGTTTTAACCGAAAAAACCCCTACATACAGTTTGTGTGACATGTCATCAAAGGGAGGCTAAATATTAAATAAAAATTTAATAACTGTATGATAATACAGAGGAATTATTACTTCCAAAATGAACAAGTCAGATTCCATCGCCTTTAAAAGGCCAATGCTATTTATAAGCCAAATTTACATATTTTTAAATACAGACAGATTTCATTTTGCTTATGAGCTCAGATTAAAGAAACTTGTGTTTACCACGACTTTAATTTCCAATTAATAAAGGCATAGGGGTTGCTTGGTTGAAAGAGGAATTATTTTTTTCCTTACTCTATTTGACTCAAAAGTGTAAAGTCACCATATTTCTCACTTCACACAACAGATGCCCACGTTTTGTGAGATAATAAACTTTTACAGACTGTGATCTCGCTATGGACTTTATAAAAAAGAGTCATTAAACCAGCTCTGGGATTCTAGGGTTTTTTATTTCTACCTCAGCATAATCTGAGAAAGTTAATGCTAAGTGGAAGTTGTGTTCTAAATTTCTTTAAAGCATATTAAAATATTAATAATTAAAAAATCAGTTCTAAATAAAGAATAAAGGTACATTGGTTTTAAAAGAAGGAAAATAAAACTTTTCTTTATGGCTCTATAACTGTGTGGCAAGTCTAAATGCTATATACAACGGGTGAACAGTAATTCCAAATTCTGCAACTGGCATCTAAATTAATTCACACCAGAATTTTTTTGCTAATGGTGAAGATGGCTATTCTAAACCAACAGCAACAAGGCTGTGACTTAGCTGTTGTTCTCTCTGGCCAACAATGGACACACATGCTTCGAAGCCATTGGCAAAGACCAACTGTGTGAGGTTCAACAGGGCCAAGTGCCAGGTCCTGCCCTTGGGTCACATCAACCCCAGGCAGTGCTACAGGCTGGGGTAAGAGTGGCTGGAAATCAGTCCAGGGAAAAGGACCTGGATGTGCTAGTTGGCAGCCAGCTAAACGTGAGCCAGCAGTGCAGCCAGGTGGCCAAGAAGGCCAATGGCATCCTTGCTTGTATCAAGAATGTGGGGCCAGAAGGACCAGGGAAGTGATTGTACTTTAGTCCTGCGCACTGGTGAGGCTGCATCTCAAGTTCTGTGTCCAGTTCTGGGCCCTTCACTTCAAGAAAGATATTGAGATGATAGAGCATGTACGGAAATGGACAACAGAGCTGGTGATGGGCCTAGAGAGTAAGTCATACAAGGAATGACTGAGGGAGCTGGGGGTGTTTAGCCTGGATAAAAGGAGGCTCAGGGAAGACCTTATAGCTCTCTACTACTGTCTGAAAGAAGGTCATAGCAAGGTGGGGGTTGGCCTCTTCTATCTGACAACTAGTGACAGGATGAGAGGACACAGCCTCAAGCTGTGCCAGAAATGACTGGATGAGGCACTAAGTGCTGCGGTCTAGTTGACAAGGTGGTGATCAGTCAAAGGCTGGACTCAGTGATCTTAAGAAGTCTTTTCCAGCCTAAATGATTCTGTGATTCTGTGAAATATGACTTTGAATAACAGACATCTCACTGGATATTTACAATGAAAATAATCTTCCTTCCTTCCTTCCTTGCTTGCTTGCTTCCTTCCTTCCTTCCTCCTTCCCTCCTCCCAATGTCTGTAGCACTTAATTCTGCTGATCACAAAACTTTCATACTGCACTTGGCATGTGGTGATAGGGCAACAAAAGCTGTCCAGAAGGCAATTAAAAGACTGCATTCGCAGACTGTTCTGCCTAAGACTTTAGAGACCTGTAAACTTTTCCCAACATTTGCAGTAATTCCCAAATTTTAACTGGTATTTAACTCAGAAGAAATTTTCAGTGTATCACAGAAAACAGGCAAAACTGAGCTGAAAGCAACTTTTTTTTTAAAATGCTTGTTTTTAATCAGCATCTGTCTTAAACTTAAAGAAACAGCTGAACTAATTCCTCATCAACTGATGACAATATACATCTGTCGTGCCATAATTCAATGTAACTGTTTTCCCATCAGGGCTTGAGCCCAGCCAAGTAGCTAAGCACCCAAATCCCTACAGACGTTTGCAATTTCCACAATCAGTTTGCAACAATAATAGCATGCTAACCAATCTTTCTTATAAAAAAATCTCTGTACACAGTAACTTGTTTTGTGTGATTACTGCAGAGAGTAATTTTAAAAAATGATCTATCCCTTTGGTGCACTAGTTTGTCTTGTAGTAAAAGGGACTGTAGCTTAGCTAAGCAAAAACTTGCACAATTTTTTGTAAGAAACTTGTCACAACCTGTAAAAAACCGAAGGTCCAGATTGTAATTTTACTCAAGTTTTCTTTTCTGCAGATCACATCCCCACTTAAACCATTGTAAGGCAAAGCTTAGACTTTAAGGATCTTGTTTTTTACCTATTTGTTGTAAGAGGTTCTTAAATGTTTGGAAATGAGAAAAGGAGTACAAATACACTTAGGAAAAAAGGAGCATTACTGATGGGTGTCTTGTTAACAACTTCCCATCACAAAGATCATTAATTGCATTTGTTCAGCTGCCAGCATTTGATGGAATACTGATGGGACAGATTTTTCTCCCTTTTGCTTTATCTCCTTAGTATCCCTTATGTGTCCAGAGATGCTTTTTAGTTTGAAGTAAAAAATACTTATCTTGATGGAGCAAATTCAACATCACAACCTGCCACCAGGTGCTCCTCTATGCAAGGAGAATGTAATTGCTTTACCTCAACTCTAGTTTCTTCTTCAAGAAAGCTCCAGGAGGGTCTTTAAATCCCTGGGAAACAAGCAAACTGAATACTAATTCAGCATGATATGATTCAATATTTTTACACTTTATCTGGCCTGTGGAAAGGGAACACAACTATTGCACATTCAAATGTGTAGCTTATGGCTTTTCTGAGGCATACCAGATAGAGGTCAGCAGCAGCAAAACTCTTAAATATACTCAACTAGTGGAAGAGGAAGCTTTACTTCCCTTTCCCGGAATTTCCTCTTGCCTCCGATTTTTTGCAGATTATCTGCTGAGCCTTCTGAAGTGTTATTTTCAAGTAAAGATGCTTTTAAAAGATGGTACCTCCAGTGAAGTTTACACATTGTTAGTAATTTACAGTTTTCTTTTAAAAATAAATAATTAAAAGGCACACATATGCAGTCTTTGCTGTTCATATTACCTGCATTCATAGTATGTCCATTTGAATCAGTTTTTTCACTACGTTTAGAAAAGGCCATAAATCAGCTGATATTCCTGGAGGGTATTTATTATTATTGCACATTCCTAATGCTTAATAAATAATAGCCTATTAAGATGCCACTGTTACTCCTGGAGAGTAGATGCCCAAGCTGTTGCAGGTTGTGTGACTATTCCAGTCACAAATGAAACTTCCCCAGAAGTCATCTCTTATCTCTATCAGTGCACTAACTCTCTTCTGATTCTGGTTTGACAACTCAACAAATTGATTTCATAACTGCTGGTACATGGCTAAACGCCATGTCCACATGAGACAACCTGTTCATCTGTCATAAACTCACTCACTTGACCAGTTCAGATTTTCTAAATCATTCTGACAGGGTAGTTTTGTGCAGGCAGGCTCTCCACCTGAGGGGAATTTTTTTCCTGCGTCACTCTAACCTTATCCTGGATCAGGTATTGTCTACCCTCTCGAAGCCAGCAGGAAAACAGAAAGCTGACATGAGGATGTTGATGTGTGCTTTGGCTAATCTGAAATGCAGATGTGCTCACATTTGATTTGGATCAAACTTGTACTAATCTAGTAGAGAACAGATGCAGTATTATTAATTGCGGAAACAAGGCCTCAACTCTGCCTGCTTATATGTTTTGAACTGTTCTCTGGTGTATATAGAGGTAAACATGTTTCTGTTTTCACAGATGGGCTCTGTTTTAGGCTCTATTTCAAAAATCAACAATTAATGAGTTTGAGCTACAGGTCTTTCTACTGAAAGCCAATATACCAATCTCATGACTTCATCTGAAGTTCAGGATAAAACTTCACTAAAAGTGTTACAACCTGTCACAGAAAGGCTACATCCTAGGAGATGTGTAGATGACATCTTGATAATCATCACCACAAACTAAATTAAAGATCTTCACTGAGGAGCCAATGACTAAGAATTCACAGAAACCTCTCGGAACTCTTGGCTGAATGAACAAAAATGTGCGATTAAATCTTGTTTTCTAGGCAATAATCTGATCACACAGAGGGATCAAAAGAACATTCTCTCCAACCACAGCCAAACAACACAATAATGCATTATGTTTTGACAGCGTTTTTTTGGGAACAATATGCAAGGCAATATTCCTGATGTGTGCATTTACTTATGGTTTGTCAAAGTTCATTGCTTAGAGCACTGAATATGTGAGAAAACCCAAATGTCCTAATTCTGGGGTTTGTGTTTCCATCAAAAGCCTCACCTTTCTATTTTTTGGTTTGGACTGAGAGCCAGTGTTCCAGAGAGCACTGCAGAAGGGCTACTTCACACAAACTCCTTCAGTACTGGTATTGAACGACCACTCCACAAATGAGCTTTACTTGCTAACACAGCTAGGTTTGTTGTCCACATAAATCTCCTTCTCTTGTTGAGAAAGGTCTGAATGCGCCATTTATCACAAATGGCTCTTTGGTTACTTTTTTTGGTTTTGGTGGGAGATTGTTTCACATACCTCCAATCTTGGCATTAAAGGCGATTCCTACTGTGCAGTGTGAGTTGTTTGCCGTGGCTGCCACTTCTCCAGCACAACGGGTTCCATGCCTGCAGTCAGACAAATATTTTTCCAAGTAAGCACAAACCATTGTGAGTAAAGGCTTTGACTCTGCTTATTCTTCGATGCTAAATGCACAACTATCCACAATGTCTGGTACTACTCAACCCTTTATAATAATTTATACCCGTGTTACAATATTTCTCTGAACACCTTTTAACATCATTACCACAATCACTCTAAACTCTTCATGCCTCCTGGAAACACATACACTTTGTAATAGAGATATACAGTGATGATACATAATTCACAGCAACAGAGAGGAGTCTTAGATATCAGTTCTTGATTTTGAACCACGTCCTACACTTAGACAAAATGTGTGTCCAGCATTCACCCACAACCACTCGTATTGCTAGGATGTATATACATCTCCACCCAACCTCCAGCAGGCACACTCTTTCCCCAGGAAGATGAGATTGCACCAATGCCCACACTGTTGTTTAGAGGTAAGCTTCTGTACAGGCATGTCCTGATTGTGCCTTGGGCCAACCCTTAAAGCCTGTTGTCTTTCTGGGAGCAGAAAAAATGTCTGAAGCACCCTTCACATCAGAGGTATACTATGGGCCTGGAAGCAGAGCTGGACTGTAAGTGTACAATCTCAAGAAGCTGCTGAAGGAAAACAAAGCCTCCAGTGTTTGCTCAGTTCCTTCCCCACTGTGCAATGCCACAGGGGGATGCCCTGCCCACCCTTGATCCATGCTCTCTACCAGGTGACAGTGGTCATCCATAACACCCCCATGGCAGGAAAGCTGTCCCTGCTTTTTGTGATTTTTGTTGCAACATAGTTTTCACAGTGTGTTTTCTACCAGTAAATCATGCCCCTCACCCTTGTGCAGTTAAGCAGCTCCATTGCAGAAATGTGACACAAGCAAGAAGGAGCAGGCAGGGAACTTTAGAGATGTGCTGTGGAGAGGAGATACAGAGCTTCAGACTAGATAGGAAAAGAGATGGGGAGTTGATGAGACAAAGATAAAAAGATAATATAAGGCTTGGCTACCCATAAAAAAAGAAGGTTAAAAAGTCAAAGCAAAAAATAAATAACAACATAGCAAGCTTTAGGGAAGGCTAATAGAGGTCAGTTGTGTACACAGGCACTCTTCTGCTGGTGGTGGTTGACAGACTGCTTACACACACATCTGGAGAACATAAGTGTGTTTTGAAGTAAAGGTGATGCTCATTTATCAGACAAGAATCACTGTTGCTTTCCCCTGGTACAGCTTGTTTTGGGTAGAGTCCCTCCTTATTTTGTTATTATTAGTGTAACTTCTTCCCGCTATCTTTTTGAGGCACTTAAATGGGAAACACTAAGATAACTTGTTTAGAATAGATTAATACAAAACAACAACAAATAGGCCTAGGAAAAAAAGAGAGGGAACAAAAAAAAAAAAAAAAGCAATGCTAAACTGCTAGAATTTCAAAGAAGATCATTTCATTTATCAGACAAGTAAGATACACATAATCTATGAGAAAAGTGTAGTCTTTGTTCACAAAATTAAAGTGACAAGTTGGATGCTGATAAATCCTAAAGCTGGATAAAGGTTTCACAATTGTATGTATATCTCAACTAATTTCCTATTAATCTGTCACAATTCATTACTTGATTGCCAAACTTGATCAGAACATTTTTCAAGAATAAATTTGAAGTTTATTTTTCATATGAAGACTAATTTTAAAGCCAATTCTTTTTCATTTGAAGAAAGCCTATTTGACTATAATTGATAAACCAATGTCTTATCCATTTGCTGAATTATTTTGAAAAGCCAGAAGTAAATAGCTTCAGTAAACAGCTCTGTGTATGAAGAAAATTCATGTGGCCAAAGCTCAATTAGAGTTAAAGCTGGCCAATATTGTGGAGAAAATCAAAATCTTTTTTTATATATATATGGTAAGAAGAGTCTCACAAACAGGGACATAGACAAGGCAGAGATGTTTAACACTTTTTTCTCTTCCGTCTTCAACAATGATGATGTGCTATTAATTAATTGCATTCTACATTTCAAATGGAAATAATAAAAAGTTGTTTTATTAATTTCAAGGTCATACGTATGAAAGTGCACTTCTTACAATCACTCTCCCACTGTATGAAATAATAATACAAGAAAGTCAGTTTGGTTTAATATGTTATCTTTCATGGGTCCCTTAAGTAATAATCTGTCATACTTTAGGAATGGTATCCCCAATTCAGTGCTCTCACTAAGACTCTCCAAATCACACTGGTGCTCTTGCTCCCCTGTTTTCCCATCCCCTCCTTGCTGTGGCACAATGAGAGGAGAATTGGAAAATTGTGAAATGCAAAGATCATGGCTTCAGATAAGAACAATTTACTGGAAACAGTAATGAGATAGGAAAATGAACAGTAACAGCAACAATATTAATGAATAGAGGGTATAAGAAAAGCAATGATTCAGATGGAACACTCCCCCTTCCCCCTGACACAATACCAGATGGCTCCCTCAACCATGTTTTCTTGACCGGAAGGAACTCCTCCCTGGAAGACAGTTCCTTTCCCCTGCCCCCAACAGTGATATGAGGTGGTACAGAACAACTTCCCTGTCCCAGACATGCCTCCTCCTGGCTGCTGCAAAAATTAACCCTGTCCTGGCCAGAACCAGGACATTATCCACTCCTTATTCTATACCAT
This sequence comes from Myiotriccus ornatus, assembly GCA_036023395.1. Classification (NCBI taxonomy): domain Eukaryota; kingdom Metazoa; phylum Chordata; class Aves; order Passeriformes; family Tyrannidae; genus Myiotriccus; species Myiotriccus ornatus. The sequence goes on from JAYRBT010000093.1 coordinate 3,398,434, forward strand.
CTACGTCATGCCCAGAGCCTACGCCTTCCAACTATACACATTTATACACATATATACTCAAGCACAGGTATCATTGCCACAGTCAACTGCTGTCCCTCCAAGATGTCTTTTGATTTTAGTTAGTCCATGACTGTGGGTTCTATCCATCCTAGATGTCTTCTGGGGCTTCCAGGAGGGCTGGTGTGATGTCAGGAGGTGGTGAGCTGGATCAGGAGCTCACGACTGGTTGTATCTGGAGCAGTCCATACTCACTGTCCATGGTAGTTGTGGCATACAGTGGCAGTGTCATTCAATAACCAATATTACAGAATTCAAAACTACAGATTTTTCTCACCCAAAAATCAAATCCCCTTGAGGTACACATCATGTTTCCCCATCCCTCTGTGTTACCCACCATGTGCACTCCAGTCCTTGAGCAAAACCAATTCCACAGATGGGTTTGTCTTTCCTTGAGGCAGGTTTCCCTAACACATCCCTCAAGTGCACCATGGGGATTTAATCCCTTCTATAGTATGTGGAGGTTTTGATTGGGCAAGGCCAGCTCTATTGGTAGAGTCTCCAGTGTCATCTAACCAGGTGGCCTTTGCTAAATATAGATCCCAATGCTTGAAGGTCCCATTGCTTTCAATGTGGTTTTTAACAGTCCACTGTACTATTCAAATTTCCCAGAGGTGAGTACGGGGTAGGGAATATGATATACCCACTCAACCCCATGCTCTCTGGCCCAGGTGTCTATGAGGCTATCTTTGAAATGAGTCCAGCTGTCCAACTCAATTCTTTCTGGGGTGCATGTTGGCACAGAACCTGCTTTTCAAGGCTCCCAGCAGTGGTGTAAGGCACAGGGTATGTCTCCAGCCACCAGTTGATACTTCTACCATTGCAAGCATGTAGTGCTTGCCTTTGCGGGTTTGCAGGAGTGTGATGTAATCAGTGTGCCAGGTCTTCCCCTATTACTTTTTGATCATTGTTCACCATGCCACAGAGGCTTAACCCACTTGGCCTGCTTGAGTGCAGCACGTTTCAGAGTTATGGAAAACCTGGGAAATAGCGTCCGTGGTTAACTCCACCCCTCCATCACAAGCCCATCTGTCCATTGCATCTCTTCCCTGATGACCTGAGGTGTCATGGGCCCAATAATTCACCCTTATGTTGCCAGCCCAGATCCACCTGAGACAGTTTAATCTTGGTAGCCCGATTCACCTGTCTATTGTTGTGTTGTTCTTCAGTAGCCCAGCTCTTGGGTACGTGTGCATCTACATGACATACTTTTACAGCCAACTTTTCTATCCAGGCAGTGATGTCTTGCCACACTTCAGCAGTCCAGCTGTGTTTCCCTCTGTGCTGCTAATCCATCTTTTTCCATCCCCACAGAGCATTTGCTACCATCCACAAGTCAGTGTAGAGGTAGAACACTACCCATTTCTCTTGTTCATATATATAAAGTATATATGGTATATATATATATACATATATATATACATATATATATATATAGGTATATAAGGCCAACTGGAGAGCTCTCAGCTCTGCAACCTGATTTGATCCACCTGTCCCTCAACAGATTCTGTGACTCATGGCATAAGACTCCACAGAGTCCTATTCCACTTCTGATGTATGTCTACCATTAGGCAGCAATTGCCAGTAAAGAGAGCTGATCATATGGTGGAGCCTCCTCAATATGTGTCATCTTCTCCTCCTCCTCTTCTGATGCTACCCCAAACTTTTTGCTTTTGGGACAGTTTGTGATGACTTCTAAGATCCCTGGGTGACTGCAGTTTGCTATTTGACCTCACTGTGTGATCACTGTGATCCACTTACTCCATGTAGCATCAGTGGCATGCTGTGTGGAACGAACTTTCCCTTTGAACATTCAGCCCAACACTGGCAGGAGGAGCTGTGCTTCATTTCTGAAGCAGCTTCAACCCCTTCATAAGCTGCCAATACCTCTTTTTCAGCTGGGGTGTAACAGGCCTCAGATCTTTTGTATCCCCAACTCCAGAGCCCCATGTGTTGTCCTTGGGCCTCCTTGGGTACTTTTCGCAAAGACTCCATGAAGGATCATTTCCCCGGCTGCAGTGTAGAGGACATGTTTCACATTTTGTCCTCTCCTGACTGACCCAAGGGCTTCTGCAATAGCAATCTCTAGGTTAATTAATTTGAAATCTTGGTTTTTTCAGGACCGCACATGAATTACTCTTCTTCGGGTCACATGATAGAGAGGGTTTACAATCTGACTGTAATTTGGAATATGCACTCTCCATAAACTCACAGTGCCTAGGAAAGCCTATGTTTCCTTTTTGCTGCTTGGTGGGGATGTAGCTGCTGTTTTGTTGACCATGTCTGTTGGAGTCTAATGACAACCATCTTGACACTTTACTCCTAAAAACTGAATTTCTTGGGCAGGTCCCTTGACCTCGCTTTGCTTTATGGCAAAACTAGCCTTCAGGAGGATCTGAATTAGCTTCTAACCCTTTCTCAAAAAATTCCTCTGCTGTGTTGCCCC
>JAYRBT010000093.1:3401036-3434663 GCA_036023395.1 Myiotriccus ornatus
GAAGGGTCCTCTGAGAGACCCAGAAAGGTATTCTGTTGTCTAATTTCCTCTGTCTCCACAGAAGCCATCCCAAAAGCCCAACAATGCCTTTTTGATCCTTGAAATACCCTCTCCTGAGACAATCTATGCCAAAGATGCACAGGTCCTCTGAGCCAGTCACAATGGGGTGTTTTTGCCATTCATTCCCAGTCAGGTTCACTTCAGCTTCCAGTACAGTCAGCTGTTGGGATCCCCCCTGTCACCTCAGAAACAGAGATGGATTTTTCCCCTAAATATCTTGATGGTATCAGGGTACATTTTCTGCCAGTGTCAACTAAAGACTTATAACCTTGTGTGTCTGATGAGTCAGTCCAATAGACCCAATTATCCTTTTCCCCTCTAGTTCTGTTCATAGTACTTGTTGCTCACTCCTTGCAAATAAGTAACAGACATCCCTTCAAGAGAATCAGAAGTAAAAATTAGGTCTCCTGTTCTGTGTGAACTTCATGATCTCAGAGGTGTCTTCCAACCCAGTTAATTCTGTGATTCTAGGACTTGTCCACTGAAACTGGAGTGGCATTTATGCTTTTCTGTGGTGGTTGTTCTTTGCCTCAACTCTTGTGCCCCACACTGTTAGGGCAGAGGTGTGTTTTCCATCCCACTTCCTCATGTCATCATGCAGGTAGCACCACAGGTCACTTCGTGGTGTGTACCCTCTCTTGAGCAGGGTGGCACTTGCTCCCAATAGCAGAGGTTGCAGTCCATACTGGTGAGGCATGGGACATTTCCTCTCTAACTTGATTGAGTCTTTCCAATCTGTCCGCAGTCTTGGACAGTGTTTCACAGACAAGGTGCAGGCCAGTAGGGAGGAAAAGAGATTATCTTCATATTGCTAGTTGGGTAGTCACCTGAAGCACTGTTTGTTCTCCTTCTTTCACTGACATCGGTGACAATGAGTAGGCATACAAAAATGGCACACTCCACAGGAACTTCTGCCATGTGGATCGTGTATGCTGGACCTCACCTGGATCTACAGGGGACTGCTTGTTATTTGGATGCACTACTAGATTATCCTTGAGAGAGTACTCAAAGTTGATAGTCGCCTCCAGAGGCTGTCCTCTTCCCAATCCCCTTGTCAGTAGCCACATCCCGGGACAAGGATTCCAATGGCTTCACTACCACCTAGTTTCATATCATTGGCTGTGGTATCCCAGCACAGAAGCAGACAGGTCACCAGGGGCTCTCTTGACTGGCAGCTGAAATATTTTTTTGCATATCTTGCAGCTCAAGGGGATAGGGATCGGGTGACTATCTCTGGCTCTCCTTTTTCTCCTGCTCTGAGGACCCTTTTTCTTCTTCAGGCTTCACTTAGCAAACTGATTCGGTCTTGGATTTCTCCTGTATAGGGGCAACTGCTACCAGCACAGGTTGTTCCTTTGGTTCAGCTGCCATTTGAGTGGCTACGGTGGCTGTTGACCTGCTTTCCTCCCCCTCCCTCTGAGGGTGCTGTGCAGTGACAAGCACAGCATCTGATACACAGTACCCAGAGCCCAGTACACTGTAGTAAGTTGCTTCTCTATGGAATTGCCACAGCATCCTCCTTGCAAACACTGTATCATTTTATCAGGGTCCTGTAGTTGTTTAGGGGTGAACTTCCAAGTGATTGGAGCAGAGAACTTCCTGCCAAAATGGCCAGTTTTCTCCCACATTCCATGTCATTCATGACTATCCACCTTCAGGGCAGATCTCTGAATAAGCTTCTTAGAAATCTTTCTTGTCTCTATATATGGTGTGGACCACACTGAGGAGAACTGGTAGGCTTAGTGATAAAAACATGCTTTCCTTAACATCCAAAGGGAATTAAAAAATCTCAAAAGCTGTTGTAACAGGCATGCAGGAAGAAAAGGGGGTGAAAAGCTGGGGAAAATGATCCTTTCCTGTTCCCCCACCAATGGGGTACAATTTTTATTGGACTCTGAAAGGGAGTGCCTGAAGTAAGGGTAGGAGAGCAACAGTGAATACACATCCCAAATGACCCTCTTTGACCTTCATGTTACGTCATAAGCTGATATCACACAGTAGAGTAATGAAAGATGATGGAGAAGGAGAAGGAAAAGAAGACGACGAAGGAGGAGGTGGTGGCATAAGGAACGAGGAACACCTTGGAGACAAAAGTTAATTAAACTTGCCTCTGAATGTTTAGAGCAAGAGGCAGTGAAAACAATTTCTAGTAATTTGAAAAGCCTCTACCATGTAAATAGGCCCTGCATTTCATCAAGTTTATGAAGAACAGAAAAGGCTTAGGGGACTAGAGCACTTAAACCCCCCAGCTTTTCATGACACTACAACGTTACAGTTCAGCCCACTTCAATCTCTCACCAATCAGTCTTTTCAGAACAGAAACTTAAGGAAAAAGGAGTTTCAGAGTACTTCAATGCAAGCCCATCACAAACATCTCTGTGTATACAACTAATTTACTAAGGTTTTCTAAGACATATGCAGCATAGGAATTACTTTATAAACAACTGAAGAAAACAGGGAGGGATTAAGCAGGGGTACATTTTAATAGGCTATGCTTGAACAGCCTGTTTTTGATAACTGTCAACTTCCTTTCTAAGCATAATTACATATAAATGTACTTCCTATGCATAAAGACAAAGCATTCATATTAAGAAATAAAAATCCAACTTAGTCACTATTATAAATTAGAATAGAATCCCAGGGATGCAACATGTAACATAAACTAAATTATGTGGTTGGTGGAGATTGAATATCATAGGAATAAAGGAATTTTAAGTGTTGTAACAATTTTCAAACCTCTATGGGGAGAGAAGGAATGGAATTTTAAGTAGCCATTGCTACCTGCAGGAAACGAACTGAGTTGGTATTTCTTTTTTTCAAAACTCTTATTTAGTTATTTTCAAATGTTTTCAAAGTGCTTTCTTACACTGGATTACGCGTTTAAACAGGGAAACGTGGTATTTGAAGGACAACAATGTAATAACAGTTGGAGAAAATATATATTTTAACAGCAATCATCACAAATGCACTTTATTGCATTCCAGAGTAATGTCTTCTGTAGTGCAGAAGAAATAATGTTGTAGAGCTGTTCATATATAAATGGTCTCCAGTAATCTGGAGGGTGAAAAATACTTTCCAAATTGGCACTAGGGTGGTATGTTGTTCTAGGAACAACTGAATAAAAGGACATATAAATGAAGTGTCAGAAGTTAAAAGCATAGACAAGGAAAACATCAATCTTTTGCCTTTAAAATATAATCTGCTACAGCTGAATAGTAAGAATAAAGCTAATTCCCACAGGAGAAATATTTGGATATCAACACTGGAGAAAAAGATGAAGAGTAAATGTGAAAAACAAGTTAAACAAATCTCCAATTTGAGATATCAGGAAAAATGCCAAAGACTCGGGTGTCATCACAGGCAGGATCCTGTTTCTGAGCGTCACAGTGTTGTAATGTAGTTACAGCACAGGACTCAAAGGTCTCTTGAGTCAAGGTCCCTAATGACTTCATGCATGATGATGGAAAGTTACTTTTAGAATAACTTGAAAATATCTCATCTATTTCTTATAAATAAAATCAAAGATGACAGCATTAAAACAAACACATGAAACACTTCACATGTCAGACAAACAAATCTTAAACTTAACAGCACGGGTAATAGTCATGCTGTGTTGCCACTCTCTCAGTATTTGTTAGCTGTTAGCAGCTAATTTGTGAAGTTCTGATGTAAGCCCAGGAAAGGAATATGCCTCCAGAACATAATCAGCATTTTACAGTTTTGTTTTTGTGAGTGGGCAAATTAATATGAATGCAAAAACAAATATGCATTTTTTCTGTATTTTCTACCAAAGGCAAAACAAACAATGAATAAATGGTCTGACTTGGCCAATGAGATATGACATAGAATGAGAAATAGCAAAAAAAAATCAGCAAATAATATATTTAGCCAAGTGCATAGTTTGGTGTATTTAAAATAAAAAGAATTCTTTTCTGATGTCTTAGTATACTTTAATCAGAGGGAAAATGTTAATTCAGCCTCTTTTCTGGAGGTAAAAATGACACTGGTGAGAATAAATAAATAAAACAGTTCAATAACCAGCAAACAGTAAAACTTTCTAGCTGATCTTCTTTTTCTCACACAGCCTTTTACAGTAACTGTGCAGCAGCTTTCATAAGGTGGGCAATCCGATTCTTGTACTCATGCACTAAAGCACTTGCACTAAAGCAAATCAGAAGTAAAACCAGTACAGATTAGTTACTGTGCACTGGACTTAAACCTGTTTTGCAGCAACATTAAGTCTAGAATTACCCTGGAACACTCTATCACTACCTAGATATACCTAAGGAAAAGTACTATTTTGTCTGCTTTTGAAACTGAAGAATATGAAGCTGCTTAGACTTCAAGGCTCCTCTGCCACATAAGCAACACGTTCTTTTTTAACCAAAATAACACAGGTTGAGAGGCTGTAGAAGGGATGAAAAACCACAGAATAAGGACAGTTTTATCACTTTGCTCATGACATACAGAAAAAAAGGACATTCAAAAGCCCAATTTCAAATTTTGGCTAACAAAATGTTAAGGGGAGCTACTACATTATGCAGATTAATGAGGGAAGGAAGACAAAACAAGGAATGTACGTTTAAACAAGTAAAAATACTGAAATTACTTTTTTTAAATGGCTAATTTTTACACTTAGAATTAGTGGTTCAATACAAAAATTAAATTATCTGTTCCCAGTCTGTAACAGTCTCCGTGACAAAAACACAATCCTAGAACTTAGATTTTGCAGCATCCTAATAACCTTATTTGCTTAACTTTGAGGATCAGTAAAGTAACACTGTGCTCTTGCTCAAATAAAGGAACCCTTGAAGTTTCCAAGGAAATTGCTAAAAGCATCAAATAGAACAAACCCCTTTCTCAGTGCCATTTCCTTCTTGTCTGGGGCACTATTCCTCTTTCATATATTAACACTGCCAAAAAATAACAGCAGTAAGGTAATCTACCTTGGGTCATTCAGTGCTTCAAGTATGTCTGGCTGAAATCCACTTCGTTTCCACAGAGTAGAAACACTTTGTGTCTTTGTGAAGAAGGAATAAATGTGGGTGTATGGTTGCCCCCCCCGGTTTTCTTGGAAGGTGGGACACAAACTCTGATTTAAGTGGAAAGATGTAAAAGTAAGTGTATTTTAATGAGCAAAAATCTTTGCAGACAGCTTCTTATACTATTTTAACAATGTTTTATATTGCCTTAATTTACTTTTGTTCATCTCAAAAATATAGTATTTCTACCTGATATAAGTATATTTTAAAAGATATTTGAAAAGTGACTCCCTACACTAATTCTTCACATGTAAATACATGGATAATGAGCACAGTTTAAGGTTTTGCTAATGTTTTTAGAGTCTAAAATTAATCCTAATTTGGGAACAAGGTCTCAGATTGCAAAGCAAGTTAGTGTCACTCCCAGTACTACTTTACAGAAATCAGAAACTCTTGGTATGCTTTCTGAATGGTTCCTATTAATTTAAACTTCTGGTTTATTTATTCAGTTTCACTTCTGAACAGTTATCAGTGTTTCTGAATATACAGCTATCCAAAGTTAATGATCTATTATAATTTTCTATAGTTTTTAAAAGATTTAGAGTAAGAACTGGAATAGTGACATAGTTATTTTGCCTATGCCATGTATTCACTATTCCTAAGACAGTCCACCAATATTTATCCAAGATACTACTATCCTTAGAAAACACAGGCTTGGACACAATTAATAAAGATTGTTAGAAAGTTGCTGCTAGAAATTCCAAACATACCACCTACAGTGAACATTCTTAGACTTGAGAAAGTTTACTGTGTACCGGCTGCACCATGTTACCTTCACAGTAAGCATAAAGAAGACCTTTGGATGAGCTGGATAAAGGTAAAGCAGTTCATCTGTTTTTTGAAAAAATGCTCAACTAAACCATGCAAACTTGCATTTGCATCTGCTTGCATTTCATCACCTTTTGCTAACACATCTACAGACTCAAAAAATAATACTTTTTTGGATGTAAGACGATACTTCTATTTTCATTCTGCTGAAGAGGTACCAAGACTCTGAACTGCAAATCGGAGACTAGAAGGAACATCTCTACTAGAATAGCTCCAGCTTAACAATGATAACTTTCAGAACAAATGTTTAAATTGTACGCATTTTTCCTTGTTTTGTAAGCAAATCATCATATCACATCTGTAAACCAAGCCAGTAATAAGACTTCAATTGCAAGACTGCAATTTTTCAGCATCTCTGCACAAGCTAGCTGATTTCATTTAAGCTAGTAAGAGGCAGGAATATTCTACTATGGCAGAAATGTTTTGTTCCACTCTAGTGCCTTCCCATGGTAGAGGTCTTCCCTGTGAATCAGAAGACTTGACACTTTAAGACTTCCATCTTGAAGTGTGCCCAGCCTTCCTGTACTTCTTTGTTATTAAGGACTGATCATCTTAAATTCATGGCCATGAGCCTGCTCTGTTAGAGATACATTCTGTACTTTGGTATTTCATCTTCCATTCCACATCTTGTGTTTCACAAGCTTTTGTAATGACAGTATATTATGTGTCATTATTCATCCTGATTTATGTTTTTCAGCCACACCAATATATATCAGCGGGAGATACCTCCGCAGTTTGAGAAATATCCTTTTATTTAAAAATCTCCACACTTCTGTGCAATGAAAAGGCAAAGAAAACAGAAACAAAACCTTCCCAAAAATATTTTGCGTCAGAGAAAACAATCCAAAATTTGCAGTTTCCTAAGAATCCTAACCAAAGTCCATTAAATCTGTAGAGGCACTGAGACACACTAGACACCTGACATTCAGTCACTGGTACCAGGAATCAACCATACTACACTAAGTATAAGCATCTGATCTACTAACTGAAATACATATACTTGTAAGTTTATTCTCTAGCCTCAATTACCTTCCCAATAAGGAATATTTCTGTGCTATCAGAGGTGCTTTTCTGACATCAACTGACAGACCACACTCCACCAGCTGACATCACTGAATCTTCAGTTTTTAAGTATCCAGAAATTGGAGAAAGTCAAGACAGAAAGTCAGGGTACAGAAAAAGAGCAGACATGATAGAGACTCCTTCTGAAAAAAAGGCCTTTGTCTAAGCACGGATACCTTAAGCCAGCTTATTTCCAGCCTCCTTATACATCTTTACCACTGCCTCTCCCAGGTCCTCCTTGAAAGTTTGAGCTTTGGGACCTGCAGTTCAGTCCTGTTTGAAAGTCTTGAGCAGGCACAAGAGAAAAAAGTAATGACTCATGTGAAAAATTGCCCGAGTCTTTTTTGTTGTTGTGACTAGCCATTGGACTGCAGAATTGATTTTTACAAAGCACAAGACTGTGCAGCAGTGCTTCTCTGTACAGTTTATTTCCCCTTCATTTTTTTCTGCAACAGCGGCAACAGGTGCATACCAGCAGTCAAAATGCATAAACTGCAGAGAGAGGTAATCCCAGCTGTCAGCACTCCTTTCTACCAAACTGCTGTTGTGGGAATCTTTAAAGATGTTCTTTCAAGCCAGTATTGAGAAGCTTCAGGCTCCTTCTGTTTGAATCAGTTCTTCGGGTGTCTGCACTCAACAGTGTCACAGCAGTAAATTTTCTTTTATTGACCATCCAGGAGGAAACAGAAGCTGATCTTCCTGTCAAATATTTTGTATCCTTTTTTTGTGATATAAAATGTAAAGTTGTCCCCATATTGCAAAGTTTAGACAGCAGAACTTGTGTTTCTAATGGTTTTTTAACAAGAATTTTTGAATCTAACACCGATTAAGACAATTCAGAAGGTTATTGAAATAAGTTATTTATGTAGTGGGATGTATCACCAAAAAATGCTGAAGAGAAATCCAAAGAGTGACTCAGTATCTCCAAAACAGAAAAAATATCTTACTTTTTCTTACGTAAGTTTAGTAAGAAGTGCACTAAATTCAGTGGGTATTATTTAAGGGAGCTCTTTTAAAAGGTCCTCTGTTTTGTAAAAGTACCTGTCACCATAGCAAGACCTAAGCTTTGTAATATAATCCCTGAGAAATTTCTCATGAAACAGAAAAATTCATTTCTGTTTAGCTGAAATAGAAATATGTTTTAATACTATGAACTTTACTGCTTTATTCCTGAGGCTATACAATGGGCACTGTACCATTTCAGTGATCCCATTTGCAATCTGCCTATGGACCTGTGACTGACAATGCCTAGTTTTTTAAACATAGGTGTTAGCATAGAGCAGTGGAATAACAGAAAAAAAATAAAGCAGCTGTACTCTGCAGTAAACCAAAACAAGATGCTTTGCATAGCAGGAATGACTTAATCCACAGCTGACTGCTGTCTTCAGCCTCTGAGCAAAAGGAAACTTTAGGCCTGTACCATTTACAAGCTTCACGATTTGCTGCCAATTTGTAGAAACCAAAGTAAACTTCTGGCAGGACTCCTGCATACCATAGTAGTTAAAGAAACTATCATCCCACCCTGATTTTACATGCCTTGAAAGATTAGTCTAGTGCTTATTTCTACCCTCCTATACTAGCTAATAGGAGGTTTAATGTAAAACTTTCAAAATATAATTTTGGAAAGTGACACTCTGGTGTTTACACTGAATCTACAGTTAATTTTTTCTCATTTCTTTTCCTCACCAATTAGCCTCCGCTGATCAAAAGTGAAAAGCTAGCACACAGACCCAGTACTCTGATATTTCACAGCTGCATGAAAAGCTGCCCAGAGACACTTGCTTATTTTTACAGCCATTCGTTTTACTCTTTATCATCCCATCCCTTAAAGTTGGATTATAAAATGAGGCAGAATAAACTAGATCATTTCGCAAAACAATGGCACATTTGTACATCCCACCTTCACTGGAAGACACAAATCAGCATTATGCAATGTTGTCCAGTTGCTATAGCAGGAAGCAGGAATCAACCAAACCAATTTACACATTATGACGTCTTTGTAAAACATGGCTTTCAGAATGTTCCCTGGTTGTGTTTAGCTCAACTTCCAGGCACAACTTAAGTATCTAATGCCAAATGACCACATATGCTGGACAATCAGAATTCTGCCCGAATTTCTGAAGGTATTTTAGACACAAAAAACATACACAGGTTGTTAGTAATGCTTTTCAGTATCTATGTGGTATTTTTAATTCCTGTTGAGTCCAGAGGCAGCTGGGGAAAAAGGGCAAGATCTGCAAAAGTTGAAGATGGTTAGGTGCTGTTTACCAGGCTCAGTGTATCTGCTAATTGGAAACACTGAGCCTCTAAGCAGAGGTTATAGGCTGCCAAATAATCTTATACTGAAAACTTGCTCCATGTATTGTCTGTGTCCAAAAGCTGATCCTACACTGACACTGCACCTACTGATAACACTTACAAAGCTCAGTACAGTACAGCACAGCTTCTGTCCTCCGACCACCGTATTTCACTGCAGTACCTTGAGGATTGGGCAGTAAAAGTATTCAAGAGGGATGCAGGGTATGAAAACTATAATACCCCAGCTCTAAGAGAGAAATGAATCAGTCCAAATTCACTTAAATTTGGATTTTTCCAAGTGTGCCCTCTCATGTCCCAACTCCAAGAAGAGCAACATGTTCATACAGATGAGCCAGGATGTGTCCCTGAAGTGTGTATAGAAATAGATGGGTGGTGGACAGCAGGAGAGAGGGATGTACTGTGATGCAAACTGGCAGCTCAGCTGAGGAATACTCACACAGAGCCAGGCTGACTGTCCCATCTTTTCTCAAAACTCCTTGGAAGCCACGGATGGCAAATGCCAGTCCATCACACTCGGTTTGGTGGACATCAATCACAGGCACTCAGGGCATTGTCAGATAGTCACCTCAGTTCCCTGCAGCTAGCACTGCCAGCAAGTGATTCAGACCATGCTTCATTTTCCCCACTTGTGACAGTCTCACTCTCCTCTGACCTCAGGCTGAGCAAAATGTAGCACGTGCCTGGCCTGACCTAAAATACAATTTTTTGTTCCTGTTGTTGGCATCAAAATTATCATCATGATTCACACTAGAGAACTGCACAAAGGCTGGGGAAAAGACCAAAGTGCAAATATGAGATGAGTGGAGGTTACTACTCTTTTGTGGTAATCATGCAGTCACGGTTTTGCTCTTCCAACACTGTTTACAGGGCTCTAATACAGACACGTAGTGCAAAGCCAGGGCTGATGCTAAAGTGGTCAGTCATACAAACTAGTTCTTGCAGTATGCTGAGTGGCAATGCCTACATCTCTGGGCTGTAAACAACTTTTGTTCCTCTATTCATACTTTGTTTTCAAGTAACTTTCAAAAACTTTCACTTTTATAACTACCCTGCTGGTAGTCCTGAGACCTCTCATAAGCCATGCCAAAGATGTCTTCTATTAGCCACAAAAAAATTGCTTTTCACAATTAAAAAAAAAACCCAACCTTCAAGAAAACAAAATGCACAATCATTAAATTAAAAACTAGTAGGATTCTCCTTCCCCCAAATGATGTAATTCCACAGAAAGGTATTTCTTGCTGCCAAGTACCTAGTTAAGAAAATGAAACCAACAAATACTGCCTTCAAATGAGGGCAGAGAAGTGGTCGATTTCCTGAGGTGAGGTGTCCTCCCAGAATTTCCCCCAGCCTTCAACACAGCACATCCAAAGAGCAATGTTGGAATGAGAAATATTGGGAAGCAGAGTTCTGAAGGGAATATATGTCATTCATGGAATCCCTCCAACTAGTCATGTGACACAGTATCATCTGGCAGAATTGCCACTTCTGGGTTTATAAGGTTTCTATCAAACTCCACATGAAGAATCCTCTTCACTTCAAAAGACATCATTAGAGGGGGAAAAAATCCCAGCCTCAATTAACTTGTCTACTTCTTCAACACACAAAGTCTACAAAGTTCAAGAGGGTCAGAAACTAAGACAGTTGTCACACACAATAACGCCCCAATAATTCAATTACATGATATCTGAGAAAAGTAAGAGTAACCCCATATATTCTGCCTTCCAGCGGGATTGAATATGGTTCATTTCACATGCCTAGAATTCTCAGATTAATTTTTATGTGTTTCCAGGTGGCTTCAAATGCTTCCAAAGAGTCATGCAGTGTGCATGGAAAGGACAAAAATATGTATTTCAGAAAAAATCTAACGCAAATCATTCTGCTTCATGAGGAATCAAGTTTTGTAGACTTTCATAGAAGAACCTGTACTTTCTACCTGATAACTTGGATCGAAAATGTCAAGAGTGTCATAGTGCCTTACTTGTTCTCGTTGCTGGCATCATATCGAGGCATAGGGTCAAAATCATTTCCATTAACATCAAAACTGGCTTGTGAATCCTGTAGCCAACAAGAGAAAGAAAACCAGTTTCTCATTAAGTAGCCATTGACTCATGTGGCCTATACATTCTTCAGCAGGTTCCTACAACAAAGTAATCAAGCTAACTAACATTTCTCTCACTTTATGATGACTGTGTGTTTCAGTAAATTTAATAATTATGGGATTTATATATATTTTATTTTAATTTTGGAAAACAGAGAAGGATAACAAATGCTCTGCAAAACTATAGTTCCAGCATCAGAGAGGAAATAGAAAGTGGTTTTTCATTTAACCAAAAGACTACACTTCTTCTAATAAGAACCTTTTAGAAGTTAAAGGAGTCCATTCTCAAAACTGGGATTTTGCTAAATGTTTTAAGATTCAAGAAATTATCTACACAGCAATGATTGAAATTTCAGTCACTGTTTCAAGGACTAAGAATAATACAATTTTCTTAAGGATATTGTTATAAAATCACACCTTGAAATGCAACACAAACTGCCTCCCCATTTCCCTGGAAGTATAACTGTTTCAAATATTCAAAGATATCTCTTTTTGTTCCATATTTACCAGGATTCTTACAGCTGAAAATATAGACAAAATAGCTCCTGGTTTGTATGGGTCCCATTAATAGATGTGGTAGCATGTGGTGTGTTGACATGGCAAGCAGCCATTTTAAAACTCTTCTGTGTTCAAAACCAGTTACCACATCCACATCAAATACTCCTGTTTGCAGCCACACCACCTATAATCCAACATACAGAAGGTATTTGTGATCAAACAAGCAATGCATATTGCTTTGGGGGAATTCCTTGTTGGTGTGAGGAAAGGGAGAGAGGAGGTGGTCAGGAAATAAATAGTTGCTTTAAATTCAGTGGAAAGACATTACTGGGATGAGGTGATATATGATACAATCTAGGTCATTCACCGAGGAGGTCAAATTTTATCTGCTTGTTTAAATAACTTCACATATTAAAATGAAAAATGTGTCATGCATTAGGATCAAATATACATTGACAAATTGGTCTGTTGCCTGTCACCCTCCAAGCTGAGTTCCATGGGTAGCACGGGAAAGGATACAGATGTAATTAGGGCCAATTTAAAATAAGTGGCTTTAACCTGTGGACACCATTGTAGGTTTTAATGGGTTGTTACAGATATTTTTTTCACCTTCACCTCTCTAATACTCTATCAAGAAGATAAACTTACTGACAAAATGCATCTGTTCAGGGCTCTTTAACAAGACATATCTGTAATGCTAGTGAAGGTAATGCACGCCTTGCACTGGTCACTTTCATCAGTCCAGCTCAATCCAAATATATTTGCTTGATTTTTTACCTTGTGTGTATGTACACCTTGCACACTTTACTTCAGACAAACCATGGTCCTCATGGTCACACGCTTTCTGGTAATGTCTACTCCCAAAGGATAGGACAAATAATTCCAGCAAAGTGTGGCCCTGATGTTCTGAACACCTTCAAACTCTGACACTAGCACAAGAAGTCATCCACTAGAGAAGAAGCTTCTCCTTATGTTATCCAGCCTCAAAGTTATATTAAACCAATCATCTAAATGTGGCGAACCACAAGCAAAAGGATACCTCCTGAGGCAACATGAGACATAGGACACAGAAAACAAAGGACACAGCTCTATCACAAATTATGAGGGACTTGGTAGTGTTAAAAGAGATTTATTAGAAAGACTCCAAGATATTCTACAATTGTTTTTAACAGAGTGAATCATAACTGGTCATGCATTTTTCCTTTTTGCCTCTAGAAGTAAGATAAATAGCTTTAAAAATGAATACATGGAAGGATTACTGTAAAATTACTGTCTTTGAGAAAAGCTACTGTCTCACTGACTAAATGTATTGGCCAAAAATGAACTTCAGCTGCATGCATTAATTGAAAAGCAGTGTATTCCAGTTCTATGTTCTGAGAGTGTGAGCATACTAAGTAAAAAAATTTGTAGAAGAGAGAAAAAATACCCAATAATTGGTTCCAGTCCTTCAGGACAAGAGGCATCCAGATATTACATATGTTCAGATGGAATACCATCTTAACTAAAATAATACAGATTACCAAACATTGTTTTCCTTCCTCCCGTTGGTGTTAACATTTGAGGAAACACTTGACTGATTTTTCCTCCTTCTCTCCTGCCTCTCTCCATCTTTACAGAAGCTAATTTTTTCTGAGTAATAACAAAGCAGAAAATCAGGACTCTTGTGGACACTCACATAATTCTGCATCAAGTCTGGATGGTTTCTTTCGATGCCGTCATCTAGGATGGTGACCACAACATTCTTTCCAGTGTAACCTCTCTTCCAAGCACCTACTATATTCATATCTGACTGGCAATGGTGGGTGTTATCACTGCAGTGCTGGGGAGAGAAGAGGAGACAAAGATGTTGGATATTGCAGGTTACTGAGCAGTGAGGGGTTGAGACATTATTCTACTTACATTAACATTACCATTTAAATTGGCACATGAACATACTGATTCGAATAGCATCTATACAACATCAACATCTTTAGACAGAAAACAATTTGAAAGAAATGCAAATTATATGAAAATTGCTACTCCTGCTTATTTGTCTTTCAGATTACTCTTCATGCTAAGCAATAAAAAAGGGAAGCTGTACTGAACTGCTAGAAGCCATGTGTAAAACAAAGCATCTCTTCCTGGCTGTTAAGCATGCTCATTTTGAAAAAAAAAAAAAAATTTTTTTTTTTCAGAAAAACAAACCATATGTGGATAAAAGTAGACAAATGCCTGTACAAACATGGTCATGGAAAAAAACCTTGCTTTTTGGAACCGCTTTTTAGACAGCCAGTTTGGAAACTAATCCAGATTAATTTCTATCTAAAAAAGAAGGCTTTTGGAAGGTTTTATGCAGTATCAGTAGGAGATAAGCAGCAGTTAAGAACCTGTTATGAAAACACCACCCTGAAAAACTTGCAGCTTAGGGGGTCAGATGAACTGTAGATAGTATAGACTGAAAGCAGCCTGGGGTACGGCTTTCAGAGCAATGAAGTCCAGTGTGGTGGAGAAAGAAAGTTTAAGGTCCATTAAAACTGAAAGTCTCTTCCTTGATAGAAATGCACCCAGCCCACTTGAAGAAACCTGGCTTGCCATGGCAGCAAGACATGACCCCCAGCTATCTGTAACACCCCATCAGTGACACTCTAACCCAGATGCAGAGTCCCACACTGTGAAGCGAATTCAGTGAGCCCCTCATCAGTACTGCTTTCCTCTAGCTTCTCCAGGCTCAGACAGAGCAACAGGCAAAAACATAAACGACATGGGGTGCAGAGAAGGGGAAAAGCAAAGGGTGGGGGGAAGAAAAAAATTTAAAAAGAAACTTGTATCATAGCAATAGTGGTCATAGAGCATGCTCCTTCTCACTTCCTGCCCCAGTGCCTAACGTCATCACTTCAGCCTCATATCTTGTCACTCCATGGTATATAAAGAGTATAAATAGCTTCCAAGGGGTGCACTCCACCTTGATTTAGTCTTCTGCTCTTCTCCCAAATGTGAGCACACTGAAGAACTGTTAGACATCCTATGTGCAAATCGAAATCAGATTACTATTGTCATAATATTCCCCCTCCTTATTCTCCAGTTTACAATCAAACATGAGGATTTAAGAGTAGTTATCTGCTATTACTAAAGAAAGATTATATATTAGGCACTATATATATATATACACATACACATAGCATAAAAGTCTCTCTTAAAGGTCTTTCCCTTGGGCCCGCAAATATCTGTCTCTGTCTTTCTATCCCCACAAAAAGGAGCCTGAAGGACTTCAGAGACCAGTTCCAAGCAGTGTGTAGGTTATTCTTAACACTTTTGTTCTCTGTACAGCTTGGAAATGCTTATGCTGCTGGCTTTATGGAATTAGTTACAGTCTAAACCTGCCATCTCTACAGTCAGTGTTATGGTTGTACACATGAGGATTTCTAATGTACAAACAAGATGGTTAAATGAATTTAATGTTTCCAGGTACCTATGTCTTTTTCAAAATGTTACTGAAGCAAGTATCAGAAAATATCTCCAAAAGTATTAATATCATCACTCACATTTTGCTGATATTAAGACAAGGAGAAAAAGAAGGTGGAAGCACTAGCTTCCAGCCACAGGGTACACTCAACAGTGAGCTACAAAGGGCAAACAGCATTGTTGGCTCTGACCTCCAGTCATTTACTGTGCCATTACACTGTGCTTTTTTACCCCCTTCTCTGAAATGTCAAATGACCCTTTGTTCACTGTCTTGTCCTCTCTTCCTATGGGATGAACTTGTTATTTTGCTTCCAAGCTGATGAAATCACACAGGCTGAGCAAGCACATGGGTGTTTTAATCCCGTTCCCTTGCAAGCACTTTGGATCTCCAGGAGAAGGTCACCACTACTTTCCTTAATGAGTCCACTTACTCTCTTTACATGAATTTCTACTTTTGTGGTGGTAACCAAAGGGGGCTTTGCTACACGCATAGAGACAAATACAAGAGACATCTCTTGCTTTACTGTGTGCTCTGACGATTCTCTCATGAGACACACGAGGTCAAATTCATACTTAAATTGTCATGCTCTGCTCCAAGACTGGGCAGAAATCCAGTTTAAACAAAATCTTTCTGCATTAAAGAAATTGCAGGGGTAAAGCAGTCCTAACTGTGGGCCCACTTATAACTTTGGATCACAGCATATGTAATGTAGAGATAACAGAATACAAAGGCAGCAGAGAAGCATCCAAAAGGGAGCAGTTCAATAGTAGATGAAGAGTTTGGTTACTATGGTTAAAATACGTAACTTCTTCTAACGTCCTACTTCAAATAGCATCTTTTTTTTCACCTCTATTCCCTACTCCTCTTCCTCCTATCAATTATTTATGGTTTTTTCTGCCTGTTTTTAGTCTTGTTTTTCTCTTCCAATACTGTCTTTTACCACTGAAATTCCCATTTTGTTTGGTTCAACATCTGATCTCTGATTCTCAAGTTTTAACCACAAACTACACCTTCCTCCAGATTGGTGTGTGATTTTCTCCATATAAATGATAATGGGCATTTTCCTTTCAAAGCAGTCAGATTTGTCTTTAATCAGGAACACTTTAAAATTTGTAGTGCAATTACTTTTTAAGTACTACCTAATATGGTATAAATATGCCATTCCACATTGAACAGCATCTAAGATGCCATCTACTACTTCGCTTCCCTTGCGCTTTCCTGTCCCCTTGTACTGGTTTTGGCTGGGATAGAGTTAATTCTCTTCACAGTGGCTAGTATGATCCTGTGTTTGAGATTTTTGATGAGCACAGTGTTGATAAAACAGGGATGTTTTTGTTATTGTTTAGCAGTGCTTACCAGAGCCAAGGCCTTTTTTTCTCCTCACACCACTCCCTCAGTGAGGAGGCTGGGGATGGGCAAGAAGTTGTGAGGGGACATAGATGGGAGAGCTGACCGCAACTGACCAAAGGGATATTCCAGACCATAGGGTGTCATGCTCAGCACATAGAGCTGGGGGGAGAAGCACAAAAGGGGAAACATTCTGAGTTCATGGCATTTGTCTTCCCAAGTCACTGTTACACGTGACGGAGGCCTGCTGTCCTGGAGATGGCTGAACACGGGAAGTGGTGAATGAATTCCCTGTTTTGTTTTGCTAGTGTGTCCAGCTTTAGCTTTCCCTATAAACTGTTTTTATCTTGACACATGAGTTTTCTTGCTTTTATCTTTCCAATCCTCTCCCTGATCCCACTGGTGGGCAAGTGAGCATGGTGCTTAGTTGCTGAGTTGGGTTAAAACTCCTCTTTCCTTCAAAAAACACCTCCTGTAAGGAAATTTTCTGGGTTTCATTACATAATTTTTCTTTAACCACATGCTGCTTTTTTACCACCAATCCAAATTACATTGTCACAATGTTAGCAGAAGGCTGCTTCTTAATTAATTTGGAAGCACTGTTTCAATTTACGTTACCCAAATAAAAAATATTCAGTATCTGTCACGATACCAAAAGTTATGTGATCCAGAGTGACTGAATTTTGAATCAATGGGCAAGTACTGAATTTTATGGCTCATTTTCCTGCTTGCTTTTTTTAGAATAAAACCAAACCTTATCATGATACTGTACAAATACAGCATGGTTGCAAGTTTTTATTAGATTAGTCAATCTTTGAACTGTTGTTTTCTGAATTTTAAAGGGAACAGTATAAAAGAGATTATTCTATTGGTTTTTCCCGCTCTCAAAACAGATAAAAAACCAGAAATTTCCTGCACTAGTACCATAACTAGGCAACTGCATTAAGCCAGAACTATTTCAACATACATTGTTTTCATCTATTGCCTGGAGAATACCATCAAAAGGAATAATCAATCTCTCACCCAGTTACTTAGAGTAATTATACTGAGATTTTTAAAATGCATTCAAAGGACAATGTTTTTCTTTGGACTGCTTAAATGGAAAACGTTAATGATACAACCATTGGTATTTAATCGAAACCATGTGCAAGGCTGAAAGACTCTTGAAGTACACAGGGGAAGAAAGGAGGATATTGTGTGAAAAATTTCAAATATTTAACATTTCTTATACTTGAAATTCAATGTTTATGAGCATAAAACGAAAAATATCTCTTATTCTAGATATATCTTTTATACCTTTGGACAGGACAATTTGGAAGCCTGCCTTTCTGCAATTAACAAGCAGACTTCTTTGACAAGATTTAGTCAATATCTAAGGAGATACAGAGAAACACAGTATGATGAATGACACAATTTTAAAGACCAGTTGTGAGTTTGACAAGTCTTGGATCCCATTTAGTGAAACTATGCTTCTAATCCCAGGAAAGCTCTGAAATTAGTCAGGGATTAGAAAAGCTAGACTCACTGAGTATTGAGAAGAACAAGAGCAACAACAACAACAATAAAGTCTGGTTTCATTAGAGTAGTAATTAGATGGTCTTCAGCACAGACAGAAACAAGAATACTACACTCATGTTCTCTACATCAGGGGGTTATGTCAGCTACTAACCTGCAAGCATGGAGAGGACAGAAGTTGCACAAGACCACTCACAGAGGAAAGATGATCAAGGACCTATGGCTTGACTTTGATCAACACAAGCAGTGAGAAAGGGGACACACAAGGCAGATTCTGACATTTTGTGGAGTTAAAGAAGTGATCATCTATCTCTTGTTTGAAGGGAAAGCAATGTGCAGCATTTGGCACTCTTCACTGGTCCAGGCAAATGCATAGGCAGCAAAGTTTGTAAGCTTTATAGTAGAGGAGACATCCTAATGCTACATTCAGCTTTCTGAGGTACAGGTTTGGGCAGTGTTTTAAGTTAAAACCTGCCAATTATTCTTTTTTTCCTGCAGAAAAAGAGAAATAATATCTTTTTTATTATGTTCTTTATGGGATCCAATTTCAAAGTGGAACGAAAGAAGCAAGCAGGGTTGTAACTGAGAAAGTTGGAGAGGTAGGCTCCTTTTTAAAATGGCTCGTGTAATGTAATAGAAATCATGACAATAGGCTTTGAAGAGCTTCTTGTCCTGTAAAGACAATGAAATTACTTTTTGGCTTCTCTAGAGGAAGCACTTGAAAGATACATCTTCTAAATATTAAAAAAAAATTTCTTTTAAAAAGTATTTCTCACATTTTTTTTGTATCAAAAAAAATAGAAGATGAAACAAGGATTTTTAGAAGGAGAAGGTATACTTGTAGAATTTTTTTTTTATTTTTCTCAGACATAATCTGATACTTAGTGCATGATAAAGAGTAGTTGCTAACTGCATAGGAAAAGTATTTTCTTCTGAGTTACATTTTTAAATAATTTCTGATTGTTGCCACACACTGTATTTTTAAGCTCTCTCAGGAGTGGGCAGATAATATAAAGTCTGATTCATCTCAATTACAAGACTATTTTGCACTAAGTATATCTGACTTCTGGAGACATGCTTTACTGAATTACTACTTTTTTTTTTTAATCTGTGTGCATATTAGGAGAAATGTTTCAACACTGCATCATACTAAACACCAATTTATTGCTTGTGCAATTAGGGTAACCTAATTTACTTCAGAAATTAATTTGGTCCTTAAGCATTATTGATTTGTTAACAAAAAAAATACAATTAGAGGCAAATAAAACAATCACAGAAATACATTATTTTTGCTTGTTTAAACAATTAAGGAGAACAGGAAATTCGTATTAGAAAATATCTGATGGCTATAGTGAGACAAGAATAATTTACAAGCCTATATATATGGGATTTTGCAGTGAAAAATAAGGGCCTCTTAAATGTTATTCTTTGGATCTGATTAAACTGCTATTCTTAACAAAAATGGAAAAATTCATAATGTGTTAAAATTTTATTCAAGACAATTCTATCGCTTTTTCATCACTGGCACTTTTTTAAAGTCAATAATGGCATTTTTTTCTGTAAACTGCGTACTGGCTTAAATACCAGTTGATTCAGGGAAGCCCTGTTTGTCCATGTTCCACAGGCTGACGACAGTGCACTCTTCTTTTAGGAGTGGGAAACTCCTCCACTTCTAGTCTTCAGACAGCAAAGTTCCTCTCCCAGCTGCAATTTCCTCTAATATCACTTCTTTCTATATCGGCTATGGCTCTGAATGCTTGCACTAATGCATTCCTATTTTTTTCTGGTTTATGTTGTGATCTGGTCCCTCTGATCCATGAGGCAATAGCCTGGTGACATCTGGTGTTAATGGTGGAATGTCCTGGGGGGACAATGAGGGAGAGAGGGACAATGAGAGGCAGTGATGTGAGACAACAGGACTTGTTTGGGAGGCTGAAGGAAAGATACATGTCTCAAGGAACAGAAGTGGTTAGGAAATGAAGGGCACTTACAGGTCAGAATATGATGACAGCCCCATCTTCCATTGCTAGTAATGGAGAAGGAGTTTTTCCCTGTTGTAGGCATATGGCATTCCTGAGGCTGCAACTGTTCCACAGCACCTTCCATTCAGCAATAAACATCTCTGCTACTTGATACCTAGAAGCCTCTTACCCAAGAACCATAAAAAGCCATCAGGTTATTGTACTCTTGGTCCCATTATTTGCTTGGTTGGTATACTACAGGAGATTATAATTTGCCAGAGGACTAACATTTTGCTCTTGAAACTACTTTCTTAAGACAGAAGTATAAAAATCACTTCATACCCTCCTTAGACAGCCTTACAGAAATGTTTAATCTAACACTGGAAATGTATGCTGTAAAACTTAATCAATAGCAGAGGATCAGACTAAGATAAATGGCTGCTATTTTAGTTTGCCTATAGGGAAGTAAGTGCTGTAGGCACCAGTGGGTTTTTCACCATTTGACTGTTCTATGGCTGATGAATGCAAGGCCCACTGAGTAGCATAAGAGAAACCTGGGAAGATAAGGCCAAACCACCAGAGGGGGTGGCTAGTTATATTTTGCAGATGAGATCATCCTGCAGAAATGAGAGAACTGACCCAGAGAGATCTACGGAGACCTGGGAAGAAAAAGCAAAAGCTATTCAAGAAACAAAAAAAACCAAAAGTTTTGCATAAGACAAGGAAGTATCACACAATTACTCTCGTTACTGTCTCAGGAAATTTGACTAAATTTCAGCTGATTAAATTTTAAAGTTCTTCTGCCATGCTGAAGAAGGTTAGTCTAGAGATACACGACACAGCTGTGCACGAAGGGTTGAGCAAAATAGACAATGAAGTTAAAAATGTTGCCAAAGTTGCAAAGGGTCTTACAAGAAATCCCATCGGAGTATCAGGATTCAAGCTATCTCAGAAAATACAGATATTATAGAAAGGTTCTGGAGAAGTCCAATGTATTTACACACTTTTTATGGAGAACTGAACACAGATCAATATCTAGTAAAAGGACTTTAGGGACTTGGGGAGCTGCTGCTAAACAAAAACCTGACTTTATCGCTAAAGACACATGGATGGCACAGACTACAGCAGTGCTATGAAGGAACTTCTCTCACTTGCATATGAAGTGATTGAATATATGGAACTAATCTTAGAACTGATACTAGAGGAATGTATTCCTGTATAAAGACAGAATACACAGCCTCAGTAAAACACTTTTTGTGCACATCAAAGACTCAAAAATGTAATTTGTCTAACAAACAAGGAGGAAAGTCACATTCATGACAGTAGGCTTATATAGAGTCTATGTATAGGGCAGTGTCTATGTTGAAATGATACCCATTTGTGGTAATTATCTCAGAACTTGGAGATATCTTTACAAATTCAGGAGATCTGCAGAGAAAACTCTCATACTAAAGAAAAGTACTAAGAAAACTATGATCAGAGCATCGTCAGAAGGGAAAAATATACAGAGAAAAAATATACATCAGAAATAAATTAAGAGTTCTTAATTTCATGATTGTTGACAATTTCTCTGTGTCCACCGCTTTTCCTGGTACTACAGTTACAAACTACTTTTTGTATTTCTTATATTATAATTCTCCCTTGTCATTCCCACCATCATTATGCATATCTTCTGTGATTCCTGTTAGTGGCCTTCTGACACTCAGCTTACTCCATTTTCAGATCTGAGCAGTAAATGGATGTTCTTTTTCCTCTTTGTTTTGTTTCTCCTACTGACTCTGCTGCTTAACTGGAAATACTATTTTAAAATGAATGTGTGCAAAAATACATCACAAAGTTAGAAAGGCTTTTCCGAGTAAAAGGGGGAATTTACAGGAAAATATAATGGATATCCAGTAAACTACCTGTTTCAACTGTTATGTTCTACCATAGAAATAAACCATGTTACAAAAACGTTTTTCCTTATTTTAAAACTGTAGTAAAATCTTTGAATCCATTAGAGACTAAGTATGAATCTGTAAGCATTTAATAATGTAGTCACTCATAAGGAAGCTAACAGAAGATCTGACATATCAGTTTGTACTTTGAATCCATTATGATGGCTTAACATAGTTTTAGTCATTTTCTTTAAGGAAATGTTACTTACCATGTACAATTATTATGTCTCAAATCTTAGGATGCTCCAGTGCTTCCTTGTAGTTCAGGGAAGTTGAAACTATGTTCTTACATAGCACATTCTCAAATCTGATGACAGAAAAGTTAGTAGAGTGGCAAGTATGGATAGCAACAGAGACAGTGATCTAGATCACTTATGAAGGTGAACCTATTCAAGTGGTGTGTTTGTGACATAATTTTATAGAAAACCATATATAAAATTATGTCCTGTAGTTGATTGAGAGTGCAAGGTATAAAATGAGAGAGAGTGTATAGAATCACAGTAGTGGTTAAAAGGATTTAAGATGTAAGGTAGAAAGTCCTCTACAGCTTCAAGAAGATGCTCTATGAAGCTATATATTATTATTTGATAGTTAAGAAGTGGGATAGCAAAAATGGGTTAACACACTTTTTTTAAATGACAGCAATGATACTATTCCTGGAATGATAAATGCATGTATCACTGTACTGATGTTTCACAAAAGATGTTATTGGAAAATGAGCAATGAGTTGTTGCTTGTTTTCTTGATGCTTGTTTTCTGAAATAAGTGCTGTAAACACAACTTGCAGAGATTTTTAACAAGCTCAAAGAACTTATCTGACAGGTGAAAATATGACTTGATCGCAGCAAGCAAGTAACTCAACACAGATATTTTTGAAAGGCATGCATTTATTTAATCTAGAAGACAATGGCCTAGCAAGTACAGAGCAAGATAAATATGCAACTACTAGGTGTAATATTTTAATAGTTAATCATTAAGACAATGCTCAGTCAAACCAGAAGAGAAGTAACTAGAGGAGTTCAGCTCCCAGTGCTGGCTCTAAAGCATCTCTGCTGGGACTAAAGCAGCTCTGTGTCAAGAACTCCACAGAAGCCTCAGTAAGTAGTATGATATGGGAGAAATAAACTTTTTTCTGCCATTTGAATATATTCAAATCCTTTGAGAGGAAGCTTCAGTTTATGCAGATAGGTGCTGGCTTAAATATAAGCATATCATGAATAAATCCACTCTAAATACACAAGGAAACATTAATTACTGTGACTAAAACTCATTTTTATATGCAAAGCAATAATGTCAAAAGCGACTCATAGATTGTGTTGGGTTGGAAGAGACCTTTAAAGCTCATCTAGTTCAACCACTGTGTAATGAGCAGGGATCTATTCACTATCTCTTTGGAGATGCAACAGGCTACTCAAATGAACCTGTGGACCTGTCTGTCCACAGATGAGTAGCTGTGGAGATATAAGCACAGAAAATATACGAAACATTCAAATTAGGTGATATTTCAAACTTTTCCCCCCTTTTGACATTTTGGAGGAATGAGGCCTACAGCTATGAGATATTTCATGAAATATGTGGATAAGGAATTACCATGTGTATGATAGCCTGCTAATGGGGTGATAGGTTACTAGGTGGAGGATGACCCTTAGTGTCACAATCAGCCAGGTGAAAGAAGGACTGATGCTAAGTAGTTATGTGTTCTGTTCCACCTTTGCACAAGACCAAAAGTCCTCGTAATCTCTGTTACTCTTGGTATCTCATTTACATATAAAGTGGTTGGCCACCACACCACTTATGGAAGCTACAGAATATTTGACTACAGTCTTACCTCCAGTACTTCCAAAAGTATAAACTGGCATTTGAAATCCTCTAGGGCAGAGGATGAGAACACAAACACCTTGCAGACCAGACAGTGGGCTTGATCCTCTCTCCTCCCCAAAGCAGGGACACCTCTTCAGTAAGATTTGTGCCTCCAGCTGTGTTGGAGTATAGTTGGGAACACTTGTACACATATTTGGGAACAGTGCTGTACTTATATTGTGGAGGTCTAGTGAATGCATCACTGGGAATATAAAAGAACCTATAATCTGTTGCTCCAATAAACTGCACTACTGGTGAATCTGTGTTTGCGAAGGTTCCTATTGAACTCAATCAGTCTTATAGCCCTGTAATGGTTAATTGCACTATTTGTGAATCTGCTCATGCAAATTCTTATTGAACTCCACCAGAGTTATGGTGCTGAACTGATTTTAATCAGAAGTGAGGCCTGCCCACACCCTGCCCCTCTGATCTCTGAGGACTAGCTGGAAAGCAATGGAGTGTATTTTATGCCAAAGGTAATGCAACACATCTACATTTAGGAGGGGGTGACAACATTTTTGAAAAAAAAATTTGGAAAGATTTTTTATCACTTCTGGAGCAAAATTTTAGAAATTTTAATTGATAAGCCTCACTATATAGATATGGATTGCTTTAAAACAGAAAAATACAAGTTTGTGTGTTTGCTCTGCTATTGGTATGAGAACTTCCAAAGGAAAAAGATTTCTAAGAAAAGCAAGAAGAAAGTTGGGTTTGGTTCTATAACCCTGATGCTGCATATATAATACATTTAAATAAATACATACCAATAAATAAGGCTTTTATACTAATTCAAATGAAGATCCATTTCAAAGTCTTGTCACAGACACCCTGGTCAATTGCTATATAGATTTAGGTCTTGATACAGAAAAATCCACACCACCAACTAATGTAATAACAAGCTTACTAAAACACAAAATTTGGGCCAGTTAGCAGCCAAATAATGTTGGCTTGGAGGACATCGAGAAAAATCAACAGAACCTTAAAGTATACCACTATGTTTAGGAACATGCCTAAATCTATCCTTGATCTGCAAATCATTCAGGTGGATGCCTAATTCCAATGAGGTGCATGGGACCTGATCACATGACTGTATACATTGTTGCACATTACCTTTTTAACAACATCATTTCAGGTAGCACTTTATTATTAAAGATCTCTCTTTTTATTCTTATCAACATCCAAAACAGCTGTTCTTTTAATTGAATTTTGCTATTTGAATATTCCTAGCAACACCCCTACAGATAAATGCCTAGAAGAAAAATTGTGATACCTCAGGATATTTTTTTTTTCAAATCTAAACACATAAATAGACACGTTAAATCATCCCTGTCCTTCCCCATGAAATACAACTGCATCAGTGCCTGCTACTTGCTGCCTGCCTGGAGACCACATGGGTCATAACCTCTGTTCCATTCATAGCCATACTCATATGAACAACTTCCACCTGCTAAGAGCTGAGAAGACATGCATGACTCAGCCTTCATTTTATTTTTCCTGTTAGACTGTGGGATAAATCTTGTGTTTGAGTCTTTCAAATAGTGAGACAATCGAAGACTTTTTCTAGGGCTTGGCATAGTAACAAACCAAGCTTACAAAGTGTTTTTGGCCACCCTTGTAGACTCATTCATGAGAACAGATGCTGAATTAGTCCTCAGAATGTGTCACTGGTTACAGTTTACTGTCTTGTTTTTAAGCCAAGGTCTGCCAGGGAGGCAGGACCCCAATGGTATATAAACCCCTCCCTCCCAAATTATGAGAATTTGATACTATGAGACTTTTGAGCGAAAGTGTAGAAAAGAATAACAGTTTACTAAAAACAGAGAACAAAACAGAACAAAACTACAACCAAACAATAACAAAGAAAAATGGCAGGTTCCCCCCACGGCAGCTGGTCATGGCAAGCGGCAGGAAAACCAGTGCGGGGCAGCAGGCAGAGAAAGCACTGAACAGCTCTGGACACCATGGTGCAGGCAGGTGCTGCAGTCTTGACTGGTGGAAACTGCTGCTCTGTAGCCAGCAGTGGGCAAGGTCCATGAGAGTGGTGGGGCTCACAAACTCTGGACACTGTGGCACTGGCTGCAAGTACCACGGTCTCGATCAGCAAACAGCTGCTGCCTCTGAATCGGCAGTGGGCAAGGGACAGCACAGGCTCCGTGCAGCAAGGGATGGCAGGCAGTGGGGTGGGGGGCTCTGATGAGAGACAACACGTCTCTGGTGGGTGCAGCTCCAGAGCTGGGATGTGGGATGTGCAAAGCAGGAGCACAAAACAGGTCCTCCCGCAGCTGCTGGCAGCTTCCTCCCAACAGCAGTCCCAGGTCAGAAGGAGTGAAGGCGGATCTGCCCTCTTTTTATTCTTCCCAGTTCTCATGGGACCTTTGCCCCAGGGATCTCATCTTCCCCCCGACCGCTCCCCTCCCTCTCCATGGCTGGTTCCCCGGTGGTGGTACATGCTGTTATTGGTGAGTACCCCAAAAAAAACCCATGGCACCATGAAGAAACTCAAGAAGAGAATCTGAAGTACAACATTTACACAATGTATAACATGGTCTCCAGCTATCAGCATGTTTGAAGTTCCAAACAAGGTGAAAGCTAGTTCACATAGTGAGGTCAGTACCTGAAACATTTGAATACTGGAAAAGCAGCAGCTGCCAGACATAGTGAAAGCAGACTGTATCTCATACTCAATGTGAATGAGTTTAAAAGACCTTTCAGATCTTTGTTCTCTCTCACTGGTCAGTGTCAATGACAAGGGGTCAATGTTACAGTGTGTTTGGGCAAACATTTTTAAAGGACAGGCATAAAGTAGAAGAATGCTTTCACTTTCACAATACTTTCATCCTTCTACTGTTCACCACCAATCTGGAGTGGGAGCAGATGGAAACTGCAGAAACTCTCTTAAAAAGGAAAATCACATGAGAGTAGCAAATACACCTAATAAATAAATCAAAACTAAGAGGATAGATACCAATACATTGAATGTCAAGATCCTCAAGAAATCTGAACCAATCTAATTTCTCAGTATTGTTAGAAGAAAAGTGCTAATCCCTCTTTCTTTAAGTGATGATTTGAATTTTTTTGTTGGTGTTTTTTGTTTGGTTGTTTTTTTTTTTCCTCTCTAGTTCAAGCAGTCATAAGAGATGATGCAAAGGATGGGGACAGGATGTTAGGGGCAAAGATACTCTAAGTCCTAGGATGTCTTAGTTAATTCTCTTCACAGGGCTCGAGCAGCAGACATAATGCATAGCAGAGATTTTATTACATCAGTAGACACAAGTAATGCCAAGGATTACCTGCATTTAATGAAGTGGTGCAGAACACACTTTATTAAGTGTCTGTCCTCACTACATTTGCTTCTTCTGTTGTTTGGGAGTGGGGGGAGAGGTTTGGGGTATTCTTTAAGACATGGAAAAAAGTGAGCATGAATTAAGGTCAAAAAGGGTCAGCGAGAACTAAGGTGCTCTGCATACTTGTAATTTTAGTCACAACATTTGTTCACGTGATATACAGGAAGACATATTAGAACACGAATGTATGAAACAGGAAAGCTGGAGTTTTGATTACCCAATTCTATGGGGTCTATATGGCATCTGTCTTCAGTAAGGAGGTGCACTATGATTTCGAACAACTGGTACAAGACCTAACATCCTAGTGGTTCTCCAGTTTCTCCGCTGACACAGATCAAGTTCTCCTCATAGAACCATGGAATATCTCAAGGTGGAAGGGACCCATAAGAATCATTATGTTCAACACCCTCCCCCTCTCAATAGTACTTAAAACTAAATTATATGACTTAAAAGCATCCTCTGAACTCCTTGATCTTCAGTATTCAAGAGTTAGGAAATTGCCTTATAGAAGCACATCAGTTTTTGCATCCTGAGTGGAATGTAATATAGTAACTGTTTGTGTCAGAAATTCATAAAAGTCTTATAGGTTATGAGTTTGCTTCTGGTCAGGGCAAACCAAACATATCACACTAGTTCTTTCTTTATGAATAAGACCACAAGATAGGCAAGCCTCAAAATCAATTCTGTACTGTGGCTGTGCACTTTTGGTTATTTTTGGGTTCCTGATGTTTGCACAGTATTCTTTACATGAAAAATGCTACAAAATATTAGTTAAGTAGATAAAATACCTTTCCTAATATATATATCCTAGTTAAAATACCTAGTTAAAATATAATTAATATATATAAATATATAAATATATATATAAATATATATATAATTATTATAATTAAAAGATAAATTTCCTGAAGGGTCTGCAATTTTACTATGCAAGTAACGCAAAACAAGACATAAAATGTTTGAAACAAAGCAGCAATTCTCATTATTAATTAAATTACCTCTCCTTTTTTACAGTAACTTAATAGAGTACTCAGTACTGTGTGACAAAAGGAATTGGTTTGCTGTTTGACATTACTTGATTTTGATTTAAAAAAAATCTGAAAATAGCTAACTAAGCAGATGATCTTGGCTACTGCTTCTAGAAAATGATGATGGGCAAATTCTTTTTCCTTTGTAAAGTAAAAAACGCAGATATTTATCAAATGTCATTAGAAATTCAGAAAATATTTTGTGGCACTATCATTTCCTTACTTATTGCAGAAGTTATTCAGAAAAAGGCAGTTCAGAAAAACACAACATTATACACAAATGGTATTTCACAAAGAACACTACACAGACAAGTACCTACAGTTTCTGAATGTGACTCAGTTGCTGTTCAGCAAAAAGAAAAAAAAAGTTTTAAATAAAGTCTTGAAAGATAAAAGTGAATAATATGACTTTGAAAATACAATCACTGCAGTAAGTAGGCAGAGAAATGTGTGCTATTGCTATATGATTTATTAACAAATCTTTGACATGCAGGAAAATCTCTCACAAAGCAAGTATGGAAATTATTTCAGTACTGCTGCTTCTTACTTCAGTGAAAAAGCTAGCACAACTCCCAAATGGTTCTGACTTCCATTTTGTGTTTTCTGGGCACTTTCAAGGTTGCTGATCTAGAAGCCAGAACTAAATGTCCCAGAGAACAGACCAAGAAGCCAACATGGTCAGTCTGTCTTCAAACCATTTGCTAATCTTGCTAAAATATTTGCACTAGTAATCTCTTTTCAGTAGATATGGATAAATCCACTCCTACAGATTTTTGGTTACCTAAAGTAGGCTGTCATCTTCCAACAGGAAATGAATTGAGGTCAAATTGTATATTACCTGACCTTATGCTACTGTTCTACCTTGTCCACAGAGAACAAGACATTTCCATATTCAGATTTGCAAGGCAATGTTTTGACAGTAGTTTGGTTCTTTCTAGCAGCACTTTGGCTGAAGTTAAGTCATAGATCATCTTCTTAACTTTGTAAAACACCAAAAGCTTAATCTTCTCATGCAATAAAAACCACAAGTATGGAAGTGCATGCAACAACCAAACGAAGCTATAAAATACTCAAAACACTTTCAAGCATGCCATGTCACCTCAAGAAAGAACAACGATTTTGTTTCCACTGCACAGACAGAAGGAGAGAGAGGACAATACTCCGGAGAGCAATAAAAAGAGAGGGAGGTTTTTCCTTAGCTGCCAAATAAGATTTTAGGAGGTTGTAAAGGGTGACACTTATTCATTTGCTGTGGTTGTTAGCATATGGCAGCTGAAATTCTCTCCTGAATTCTGTCTCCCCTGTACTCGGACTGGTACTCAGATCCACTGTGACCTCTCCTTCTCCCTTCACCACTTTCTCTTTCATCTTATCAGGTTTCTGTCACTTCTTCCTTTGTTCCTCTGTCTCCTTTCACAGTTCCACTTGCCTTAGCTGACCTCATTAGTGGCCAAGCCAGGGATGTAAAATCTTTTTCCCTGCTCTGCTGCTTGCACTTCGAGAACTACAAGACAAGGCAACTCCCCACAGATCTCAACAGTGAGACACAATGCATAAGGGAGAAAACTCACCTGTCTAACTCTTCACCTCCATCTTATTTCACAGCTACAGGAGCTCAGGAAATTCACATTACTCAGTGCTGATATAGCCCTATTCTGGCTGCCGTCCAGGGTCAACTATTCTGTGTCAAAGCAGGAGTTTCTGTCCTTCCCTCTGAATGCTAGTACAGCTCAGTTGGGAACTCACAAATATAACTGAAGAGCACTATGCAGCGTACTGAAGGGATTTTCTGAAGTAAGCTAGCTTCCTGAGACCTTTCATTGAAACACAAAGCAATGCTCGCTACACAACTCTCACTGAAAGTGAAAAGTAAGCTGGGTTTTGGTTTCAGCATCAGAGCTCAAGGCAGCCAGCCCTAGGTGCAACTAATTCAGTATACATTCACTAGCATGAACTGCTCTCAATTACAGCATAAATTAAATTTCATCTGTCTATACCAGAAATCTTACAGTGGAAATACTGATAAATACTGGCTGATGAGTTAGGCTTCTCAGCAAATCTTCTATCTTCAACAGCTTTCTAAAAATCTCAGTAACATCACTCTACATCTAGAATTGTTCAACAATATTATACAGCTGTCTAATCCAAGCAATTCACCAAGTAACTGGTAAATGTTCATTTCTCTGTGGCTCAGACACCTGGTTTTATTATGCACTGCCAGAGCTGCTATAATGCTCTTCCACCTTGAATCCCCTAAAACACTTTGCATTTGTGGATCTGCTTATTTTTTCAGTCCAGTTTTGGAATGGTTTTTGAAAAGCTCCCAGAGCTAAGTCATAGCATAACCAGTGGGAGAAACAGCACAGCCAGGCATTGTATTTTTTCTTAGGTTTACAGATTTCTATTAAAGTATTTTTTCGTAAGATTTTTAAGAAAATTTACTGTTTTCATTACATTTACCTAATATATTTTTCTTATTTTTAAGAAGACTATACAAAATTTGATGTTTTCTAGTCCTTTATATTGCCTGCCTCTCACAGAAAAGTAGCAGACTATGAAGAGCTACAAGGCAGCTTACAAAGCTCTTCTTTTGGATTCCACAGTCTTCCAAAGCAGAAGACTGTGCAGTTATTTGCCTCTAGCTTTCCTCTTTTGCCTACTCTCCTAAAGCACTGATTTATGAGTGGAATAAATGTGAAAAGAAAATAACAAAGGTTGAGAAAAAGAAAAGATTTTGAGAAAGGAAAATCATTTTCAAAAGAAGAGGTACTGCTCCGTAGTGATCAACAGCAGACTTGGAAATGATTTAAGACAGAAGAGCTGATCTCACTGTGGACCTGAGATACATTGTCTTGATTTCAGTCAGGACAGGGTTAATTTCTGCAGAAGCCAGGAGGGCATGGCTAGGAGCAGTTGGGTATTGTTTACTGGGGGGGAAGGGGGTCCGTGTGAATTGGGGTTTTTTCTCATACCCTCTGTCATTTAGTATTTTTGATGTTACTGTACATTTTCTTATTTCATTGCTGTTTCCAGTAAACTGTTCTTATCTCAAGCCAAGATCTTTGCCTTTCATGCCTGCACTTCTTCTCTCCATGTCCATGAAGGGGGAGGGGAAAGCAGGAGGAACAAGTAGCATATGGTTTGGAGTGGGAACACTAAGTCGGGAAATACCATTCCTAAACCACGACATACACGTAAAACAAAATGGAAGTTTTACTTTAATGAGGCCTCGAATTATACTCTTTTTTGGTGTGGGATGTATTTAAAAATGACACTTAAAAGACAGCCTTTTATTTGGCTTAGATATGTAATAGGTGGTGTTCCTCTCTTCCAAGCAACTTATGAATGTGACAATCTCACCCATTTTCTATCTGAGAGGCTGGCAGAAAAGTTCCCCTGTTCCACTTCTTGCCGTGGTTTACGATCATAGTGACAGTCAGCTATTTTCCTACATTCTCAGTTAAGTTTCATTGCTACAAAAATATTCAGGATGACCCTCAAGTATGCATGTTAGAGGCCCTAGCTAGCTTCTTCTCTGAGTATAACATTTTTTAAAGTTATTTACTTTTGTGTTGCACAGTGATTTTGTGCTGTACTTTCTCAGAGGAGTACCATCTTGTCCCATTTATTTACTGCAACAGAAGTTCCAGCTTTCTGCTTTTTATCTCTGACAGTGCTGCACCTTTCCTAGCTATAGGGAGTAACCTCTGGTGACACATTTTCTCTTACTCTGACGAAGTGGTATCCAGTGATAAGAAAAAAATTTGGCTTACACTCTTTAACTATCTCATTTATTCTTAGGTGCTTTAACAGAACAGCGCCTCTCCCTCCAGCGTCACATCTCAAAATATCATACCCTCCTCTAGCTTATTCTCAGTCCCACAGAAATATCCTTTTACATGTTCAGTTCCTGCCTATCACTAAGTAGGCCACACAAAATGGGAAGAACCTGGAAACGTCTCCATATTACAGAATTATTTCAAAACTAGCAATTATTATCAACAGTAGAAGGGATGGTAACAGTACTGTAGGGGATTATCCTTCCTCAGTGTTGAAAAAGACTTGTACCTGTTTCCACTAACTGCAAAGACATAATCAGCATCTCTGTAATCTAACAATAATTTCTTAAAAAATAAACAATGGCTAAATTAATTTCTTGCTGTTACATTCTACATTTAAAAAACATGTAGTGGAGCCTATCATCACAGCAGAGCTGTGCATCTGCAGCTGCAGAAAGCTGTGCTTGTGTGCCTATGTGATTCCAGTTTCAGTTGACCACTACAAAGCTCTTCTGAAGTGGGGAACAAAAAGAAATAATCAGCAAGGACAGTGCTCTGTCTGTTAGTTATATTAACCACAATTTTGCATATACTTCTAATTTTTTTTAATATATTTACTTCTTCTAGTTTTTAAAACCCCTAGTTTTTCTATGCAGGCAAGATGAGGAAACTCATTTAACCGTCAGGTACACTGAAATTGATAAGCCACAAAGTCCCCTTAGTCATTCAGAAGACACTGCTGTTATTTCAAGTAAAAGTTTCAGATACAGAAGAACTGACTTTGACCTCTTAAGTTATGCACACTGATTGTATACAGTTCGTCCAGTTACTGACTACCAGGTTATTTTGTCAATATCAGTGAAAGAGAAGAAATTCACTACATTTAACACGACGATACCAAGGTAGCTGAGCTCTGAGGATGGCATATAGGACTTAGCTCTCTTCTGAGAGCTCAAAATTTGGAAAGAGATTTTAACTAGGGACTTTCTTTACTTCTTTGCTATCAGTTCATTCTGAGCAAGCTGGTTTTGAATAATAGTTGGATAGGTAAAGTTTCATATGTTACTAAATCTATAAAAATATTCTATTCTACTGTTAAGCAGAGACACCTCCAGATTCAGAGGTCATGCTAAAGAAGTTGGTTTTTTTCCCAACTTTCCTTGCTTTGAGGAAGGGAACTCAGAAGTAAATCACCTTATCCTTGTTATTAGAAAGCATTAAAAGCTGTCATTTTTCAATAAATAACACCCTGGTCATGAAAAGTAAAAGTATACTTTTGGGTCTGAAGGTGCTATCTGCTTCAGCTTCTACAAAACCATAAGGTGCTAAAGAACTGTACTTCTAATCACTTTGCTCTTTCTATGAATGCTTTCAGTGCAAATGGAGAAAATAGTGATTAAAAAAAGACCTTCTAATTTGTTCACAGTACAACTGTGGGGGAGCCCAGCTGGCCCTGGGCTCTCTGTAAGTTAGGATACTGAAGACGGAACTTTGCACCTGGCAGAGG
>JAYRBT010000093.1:3443218-3455321 GCA_036023395.1 Myiotriccus ornatus
CCCGTGCTGGCTGGCTCTGATCCCTTGTCCATCCTGTAGGTGCCGTGTGATTGCACTCAGGATGATCTGCTCCATAAACTTGCCAGGCACTGAGGTCAGGCTGACAGGCCTGTAGTTTCCCGGGTCCTTCTTGCAGCCCTTTTTGTGGATGGGTGTGACATTCACCAACTTCCAAACATCTGGGACCTCCTCAGAGAGCCAGGACTGTTGGTAAATGATGGAGAGTGGCTTGGCAAGCTCTTCTGGCAGCTCCCTCATCACCCTAGGATGGATCCCATTTGGTCCCATGGACTTGTGTGGATACAGGTGGCTCAGTAAGTCACTGACTATTTCCTCCCAGAACACAGGGGGGTCTCATGGGGCCTTGTGGGGAGGCCATATGAGGAGCGGCTGAGGTCACTTGGCGTGTTCAGCTTGGGGAAGAGGAGACTGAGAAGAGACCTCATCACAGTCTACAACTTCCTCATAGGGGGAAGAAGACAGACAGGCACTGATCTCTTCTCTGTGGTGACCAGTGATAGGACCGAAAGGAATGTTCTGCAATTATGTCAGGGGAGGTTTAGGTTCGATATTAGCAAAAGGTTCTTTACCCAGAGGGTGGCTACGGTACTAGAACAGGATCCCCAGGGAAGTGGTCACAGCACCAAGCCTGATGAAGTTCAAGAAGCATTTGGATGATTGTACCTGGTGTGACTCTTGGGGACAGTCCTGTGCAGGGCTACGAGTTGGACTCAGTGATCCTTGTGGATCCCTTCCAATCCCTTCTGTGATTCTGTGATACCTTAGTGGGAAGGGATGCCATCCAGAGGGACCTTGACAGACTTGAGAGGTGGGCCCATGTGAACCATGCAAAAATCAACAAGACCAAGTATAAGGTCCTACACTTGGATCAGGGTAATCCTATAGCTGGATACAGGTTAGGTGATGGGATTGAGAGTAGCTCTGCAGAGAAGGATTTGGGCATACTGTTGGGTGAAAAACTGAACATGACTCAGCAATGTGCACTCGCATCCCAGAAAGCCAACTGCATGGGGGGCTGCGTCACCAGAAGTATGGCCAGTAGGTCAAGGGAGATGATTCTCCTCCTACGCTCCACATTCATGAGACCCCACCTGTAGTGCTGCATCCAGCTCTGGGGCCCCCAGCATAAAACAGACATACATCTGTTTGAGCATGCCCAGAGGAAGGCCATGAAGATGATCAGGTGCCTAGGAAACAACTCCTATGAGGAAATTCTGAGACAGCTCAGGTTGTTTAGCCTACAGAAGGTCTCTGGGGAGTTCCTGAAGGAAGCCTACAAGAAAGACAGGGAAGGACTCTTTATCATGGAGTGTAGTGATAGGATGAGGAGTAGTGGTTTTAAACAGAGTGGGTTTAGACTGGATATTAGGTGAAAGTTTTTTACTGTGAGAGTGGTGAGGCACTGGAACAGGTTGCTCAGAGAAGCTATAGATACCCCATCCCTGCAAGTGTTCAAGGCCATGTTGGATGGAGCTTCGAGCAGCCTAGTCTACTGGGAGGTGTCCCTGCCTAAGGCAGAAGGGTTGGAACAAGATGATCTTTAATGTCCCTTCCAACTCAAAACATTTTATGATTCTACATTTCTAACAAAACCAGTAAGTACCCTAGCTGTCCTGTAATGAAGTTTTCTGTGATACCAGCTCTACTTAAGCATACAATTCAACAGCATTCTCTTTTTGCATTTCACCTTTTAATGAAAATTAAAAG
Organism: Myiotriccus ornatus; assembly: GCA_036023395.1. Classification (NCBI taxonomy): domain Eukaryota; kingdom Metazoa; phylum Chordata; class Aves; order Passeriformes; family Tyrannidae; genus Myiotriccus; species Myiotriccus ornatus. Next base: position 3,444,947 of record JAYRBT010000093.1, read on the forward strand.
TCAATAGACTTAGCGTTGAAGGAGGACATAGTAATATCCAAGGGACATATCCTGGTCAGTGAACAACTGAGACCCTCAGGAATGCAGGAAAGGTGATGAAGACTGTTGACACACCTCTGGCTATCCATATGCAGTCACAAAATTAAGACCCCCAAAACTGTACTGCTCAGCTTAAGAAGAATTTTGTGCCATTTTTTTGATCGTTTTTTGATCATAATTAAAAACTGAGCTATTTTCTTAACCTATCAGTTTTCTTTGACTCATAATAGCAACAGCCAGTTTGTGTCATAAAAACAGATGAAGACAGTTGGGTAAAGTAGATGCTGACATAGGTCAAGAGCATAGAAAATTAATTGCAGATACCATTTCACAAACATAGGGTTCTAAAGATGGATAAAAAGTCAGTGACCCCAGCAGTCCTATGTGATGCATTCTTGCTGATTGACAAAGTGCTTCTTCAGCAAGGATCAATGACAATCCACAATCAAAGTAGTTGTCATAATTATGCTACACATTCTGAAAAAAAGCAAGATAAAAAAAGAAACAGATGTTAACACAGGCTGAGCAGAAAACAGAAAAGCAGAGGAGGAAAGAAGGTAGCAGAGAATCCTTGAAATTACCACTTAAGACCAAAGACACACATCCTGCACAACAGAAGGGCAAGCTACCACAGTGTCACACATAGACAAAAGCTGAAATTCAATGCACATTTTTCCACCTTACAGCCACAAAAAAGCCAGTCAGCCCTGATACAACTTCAGTGGTTTCTATCTGCTTTGCTATATAATTGTGATGAATTGTAGCAGTATAGCCACAGTTCCACATCAATGGGGTACGATGGTCTACAGCTGTGGATTTTAATATAATGGAAATAGCCTTTGTCTTTCCACTGCAGCCTTCCTACCCCTAGAGCTTCACATAAATCTGTACATATCAGCCTAAACCACATGGCAACAAATTCTTCTTCTTTCTTTAGGAGTAAGACTGTAGAGGAGTATCTTGTGAAGAGAAAAGGGAACAGCCTGGCTAGTGATGAAGATACAGAGGCTCTGTCCCAAGGCAGTTTATTAGCGGCCAGAGCTGCTGGTGAGGGCAAGCATCACACTCAAAATTACAGGATGAAAACCACAGCAGCTTTGTGGCAGAGCTGAGAACAAGTTCCAGGGAACTTGGGCTCCTTGCTGGTGGCTTCCAGCAGCACCAGCCCCAGCTGCAAAGCATGTCTCAAGCAGTTGAGGATTTTTTCCTTCCTCAGATCTGAAGTACCCTAAACAGCTGAGATGTTCTGGTTCCGTTTCTAAAATTACTCAGCCTAGAAATACTGAGCAAAAGCATCTACTGCATGAGGCTAAAAGCAACTTCTACGTTTACACAGGACAGTTTATAATGTTTAGCCACAGGTCATATAACTTACCTTGTAACAACTCAAGAGCTACAAGCTCACAATTCTGAAAACAATTTAAAAAAAGATATCTTATTGATAGGTCTGTTTGGTACCTAAAGCTCTCTTTACACCATTGAACACAATGTTAGTATCTAGTAATATCTAGTCTTGCAATAGCATAATCTTGAATTTCAATATACCATGAGGATTACTGTTAATATCACTCTGAACGTAAACTGATATGTCACAACTCCATCTAACTTATGCCTCAAATTGCATCTTCTTAATAAACTGAAATGTCCACTATGGGATAAAACTTCAAGCTCTCTAAACTTAACTAGCTTTGGAGTACAACATCTAGCAGCTGAAATATCTTGGGTCTCATGGTTGTTTTACCACAGCAATAAGTATACATATTAAAAAAATGTAGAAATTTTGGATGGAATTTTTTTCTTTCCTTACAATAGTCCTATAACTCTCATCGTAAATCATTTAAGTCCTTCAGACATCTGCATATGCTAATTTATAATTAAGTGATACATAACATGGAACAGTGCTATACTGGACTTAGCAAAGTAAATACATCTCCTCAGTAGTCTCTTCACGGACCAGTGTTCTACTGGGTCTTACATTTTATGGAAGTATCAGTAGCATATTTTATATCGCCCGATTTCACTAGTTCTCTGGCATTTCAGATACCTTTGTAGCACAACTTAATTATTACTCTTACTTAGAATCATAGAATTATTAATGTTGGAAGAGACTCTTGAGACCATCAAGTCCAACCATCAATCTAGCATGACCACCACGTTCATGATTAAACTTAAGTGCCATATCCACAGATTTTTTCAGCAGTTCCAGAGATGGTGACTGGGCAGTTCTGTTCCAATGCTTTACAACCCTTTCTGTGAAAAAAAATTTTCAAATATGTAATCTAAACCTCTCCAGATGCAACTTGAGACCATTTTCTCTCATCCTCTTATTTGTTACGAGAGAGAAAAGACTGATTCCCACCTTTCTACAACCTTCTTTCAGGGAGCTGTAGAGAAGAATAAGGTCTACCCTGAGCCTCCTTTTCTGCACGCTCAGCTCCCTCAGCAGCTCCTCATATGGCCTACTCTCTAGATCCTTCACCAGCTTTGTTGCTCATCTCTGGACTTGCTCCAGCACCTCAATGTCTTTCTTGAAGTGAGGGGCCTAGAACTGGACAAAGAACTCGAGATGCAGCCTAGCCTCCCCAGCGCCAAGTACAGGAGGACAATCCCTGCCCTAGTCCTGATGACCACCCTCTTCTGATACAAGCCAATGATGTCACTGGCCTTCTTGGCCACCGGGGCACACTGATGACTTATGTGCAGCCACTGTCAACCAGCACTGCCAGGTTGGTTTCCGCCAGGGAGTTTTCCAGCCACTCCTTCCCCAGCCCGCATGGGGTTGTTGTAAGCCAAGGGCAGGACCTGGTACTTCACCTTATTGAATCCGGTATCACTGGCTTCAACCTGCCCAGATCCCTCTGCAGCACCCTCCCACCCTCCAGCAGATCAACACTCCTACACAACTTGCTGTCATCTGCGAACTTGCCAAGGGTGCACTCAATACTCAGCCGGGTTGTCAGTGAAGATAATAAACAAAGCTGACCCCAGTACTGAGCACTGGGGAATACCACTCTTTCATGGCCCATGTGTTTGTTCCTGATCTATCCCTTTAAATCAAAAGAGAATAATTGTCAGCACTGTCACCTCTGGAACAAGCTGCCTCTTTCTGTCCTGACCTCCAGTCTCACAGCTATCAGCAAAGTTCGCTGCTATTAAAACATTGATTATTGCAGCTCTTAAGCATCATTATCATCACCATTTGAAATAAACTGAAAGACACATACAGCCAGCCTAAGGAAACACTGCAGTCCAAACCCCAGTCAAATGAAAAAGGACTGAAGTTTCTTTTCCTACATTCAGTAGGCTGAAGAAAGTTAAATATTTTTCCAATATTTTTCCAAAAGCACTATTTTAACACCCCACAAAATGTGGACAGTGCTTCCAAAGAGGCCTTATGTCTCAATTCTGCAAATCAGACATCAAAAGCGCTTGAATTATGCTAGATTAATGAACCTGCTAGTTACTGGTTTTATTTATTTTAAAGCCCCAGTTGAATCAAGGGCAACATTTCTGGTTTGCAACTTTGGGATGGCCCCTGTGCACATTCTGACATTAGAAACATGTCAAGTACAGTCATTCTGTTATGGATTCATAATACACAACACTTGTCATACTATAAATTGAGAAAAAGAAAACAAAGATCTTTATATCCATGGCTATAATTTACATGACAGATTTTTAAACTGCATATACTAAAGCTTTTCAGTCTCCAATCAGATCACTTATGGGGTTGTAGTGTGGCCTCTACAGACTTGACAAAATTTCTGCCATCTGTGCTTCAATATGATTCAATAGCAATCTTTATCAGCTCTTTCTACTTTGTTTTCTGTTGGGATAACAGGACTTCAAAGTGGTCTGACATAAACATGATTCTTCATATGATTACTGTCTATGAATACTCTCTGTCTTTATAAAACTTTATTTTTTTCCAAACCAAGACAAACTTCAAATGTGTCAACATGTATCTTCTGAAGTATACAAACTTAAGCTTTGCTGGATACAATATGAGATGCGATAGAAGATGTCTGCTCTCACGAAGACATTTCAGGAGCTTCAAAAATTGCAGTGGTCTCCTATTAGTACTATTATTGTATTTGTAAACATTCATCCAGTTCCTTTACCCCTGATAGGAGAGGCTGGAATACAAAACTGGAAAATGGTGGAATAATAAACATATATTAGCATCACAGAACAGCTTAAATCACCTGACTGCATTTCCACTATTTGCCAGGACAGCATGAAAGTCAAAAGAGATGGTAAGAAATCTCATCCTCTTGCAATGGCAACAGTTCCAGATTACCCAAGTATCTTCTTCAGACTACCTCATTACAGTGCATTTGTGCTCATAAAATGACATGTAAGTTTACCATACATCTGCACTCAGCAGGGCTGCAAATCTCACTGCTAGATTCCTGAATCAGAGTCACGGGATACAGGAAGGACTCCAGAAAGAAGCCCAAATACAACAAAAAGAAGAGAAAAACAGATCCACAAGGAAGTGGTATTAGAACGTGTTCCTTGCTAAGGAAAGGGAAGCCTTTTAGGTCACAGTGTCTAAACACATATGCAGGCCATCAAACTGCTAAACAGGAGTATTCTTCAGACTCACAAATAATTACAGCAATGGGAAATAGCTCAAAGTTGAAGCTAAATAACCTCACATAAAGCAAAAACAGAACATCTTAAAACCTTCTGGATACTTTGCACTGTTGGCACAGTTTTAATCAAAATTGGAAAACTTCTAAAACCTATGCTCTGCACCAAACAGAAATTAATTCTGACAAGCCACATGACATCTAGTCAAAGATGGTTTGACTGTACAATCATAATCTTTCCTTTAGATTTTACAGATTATGAGTCTACTGGCAACTGTATTTTGGAGAAATAGTTTCTTAGGAACAGCCTGGAAAACAGAAAAACTTTTAGAATCATGAAATTCCGGTTTTATTATACAATCACATGAAGTTGTTACAACATCTACAGATGAAAAGGAGATTGAGCCTCACTTTGGTAAACTCAATAAGAAATTTTTAATTTCTCTACTTTACAAAAGTAAAAATAAACCAATATTCTGGCCTTTATGTATATTTAGAACTTCAGTGCCAATGCGAGTGACAGTATTTATTCTTCCTCAAAGTATTACACAAAAAAAAAAAAAACCCACAGGAAAAATGTCAAATAATTATGTAGGTTAAACACAGCTTATGCAAGCAACAGTCAACACACCAATGGATACGACTGCTTTAAGTGGATTATATGGATTTAGAATGAGTGTTTTATTCTACTAAAATGTTGCTTGTATTCATAAAATGCTTCATGTGACAACAAGAGAAATACAATTCCACAGAATAAAAAACACAGCACTTGGTGTGCATTTGCCATTTGTAGAAGATTTTATTCAAGTGTCAACATTGTTAATGGTTTTCAGGTGGGGACTCAGAAGCAGGAAGGAGCAAAGTTGTATGATGAAGGCTGCACACATTTAAGCAGCACAGCTGTGAACAGGATGTAGGTGCCTGGCACCTCTTCTTAGCCACTGAAGCTGCTGGAGTGTAACAGATCAGCCAAGGGAGATTTGTGGCTTTCCAGTGGCATTGGCTTTTAATATGATTGCAATAGAAAGGAGGGGTTTACAGAAAAAAAAAGTTGGATAGCAGGGAGATTTTTTTTTTTTTTTGCTTTGTTTTGTGGAGGGATGTCTTTCCAGCTCCCTGTTCCTGCCTTATCTTATCTATTCATATCATGATTTCTTGCTGTCCACCATTTAGAATTGTTGGGTGAGATAACAACCACTGGAATTAAAAATGATTGTCTTGCCTGTAGAAGCAGGCACACAGATGCAGAAAAATCTTGAGCATTACATCAAGAACATACATTACTGCCAAAATGTTTTCCAAATGCAAAAGCGTAAAAAAAAAAGGAACTTTAATTCTTTTTTTTATTAATGTCCTGCAATACGACCAATATCATCAGCATCAGAGGAAGCTGGATCTCCTCAGGAAATGGTGTGTTGAAGCTGTTCTGTTACATTCCTAGACAGTCTGTTCTAAGATGCGCCTATACAAAACATTTTTTCTTTCAATCTTTCCCTGTTAATTTTGACACTTGGCCTTGCAGGATCAGCTGCTTCCAGAATGGTGCATCTTTCCACAGTTCAAAACTAGGATCTCTTCAGCTGCTCCTCTTCTGACTCCTTTTTAATATCCAGCAATTTTATAGCCCAGTAGCCAAACCACCGATGTGCAATCTGTCTTACACTAGCAATGCAAACTGACTCCAACTACAGCTGAAACACACTTAACATAACACAAGACCACTGCAGCTGTCAGAGCCACTGTATTCTGCTGTTCTGGGAATACAGATAAAAAATTAAGGACTAAGTCCCCTTATTTTTAAAAAAAAATTATTCATCCTATCATTTTTCACCTATAAACCCACTTTGCTGCTAAAAAACATAACAGTTACGTACTCCTTTACTAGAACTATAAAGAAACTCGAACACCTACTAACATCTAAGGACTGTCAAGAGCTTTTCTTTACAACCCTCGGCTTTTACATATTTATAACTGCTATGATGAAATTGTCATCTTATGGGCTTAAATTTCCCACACATAGATCCACCTACAGTGCTTTTGTCATTGTTAAGGCTGAGCAGCGCCTCAATTGTGAGAGGAATGTAACACCCTTTTCTTTTTAGCCTGCAAATGGCTTTTCCTTGAGTTTGGTTTTGTTGTTGTTTTTGTTGTTGTTTGAGCTTTTTAAAATATCATTTGCACTTGCAAAACAAAGCTGCACAGGTCTATGTGATCTGGCTGCACGTGCACTGCATGTCCCTTTGGTCTCACTTTGAGTGAGAATGAGCATTCCCAGGTTGCACAGGGAGAGCCAACCATATAAATGTGCCATTAAGCAAGGAAGCATTCTGACAGAGAAGTGCAGAGAAAATTCCAGAATAAAGAGACTTTAGAAAGCATTTAGGTAACTCTAAACTGGAGCCAGAACTGGGTAATCTTTGAGGTCCCTTCCAACCCAAACCATTCTAACTCAAGGTACACAAGCTGAACCCAGTGATGTGTAACTAAGCCATTCAACATGCCACATAGACCTTTTGCACTCTCAGCCAAAGCAGATGCAATCTCTACTAGTCCCTGCTCAAATCAATTGCCAACTGAAGACTCTCATTGGTGTGCTGCACCAATACTGGAGTGCATGTGGCCCAAATAATTTCTCCAAACTTTAACTCCATGGTTGTGATGTTGACGTGTCCTCTGATGAAACAGTATATGGACAGAGTTTTTTCCCCCTTGTTCTAGTTATTTCAATGCATTAAACAAAAAGGAATCAATGCCTAATTTTGAATATTGTTGTCTCAGAAAGTTTTAGCTACTTCTCTGAGAGATGGCTGATTCCTTGCCTGACACTTTAGTCAGCTGGTATCTTCCTCATTGACCATGAAGTCTAGAGACCGTAACAGCAGCTCTATAGCAATCCCTATAAACTGCTGAGAGCAGGAATAGAATATTTAACAGCTGTTTTGACACTGGGTTCCTGCGATGTTGCAAAAAATCATAAAAACGGTGAGGCACTGAAGTTTTTTTCCCAAAAAAACCCTGATCAAAATCCTGACACAACTCCTTGCCATCCTGTGGTCTTTCAATTTCCTTGCTAATCTCTCTACTGTCTTAAGAAAATAATACTGTGAAAATAGCTAAAGACCATAGTCCTGTAGAATAATGTTTGGGGTTTTTTTTTTGAGGGGGGTCCTCATTTGCTACACTAATTAGGAACCGAACCAGTTAAAATCTCTCAAACAATTTTCCAATTCTCTTCCTAAAGCTAAAAATGACATTGGTATTGCCAAGGAGCTCTGTAAAACAACTTGGCAACTGGAAAATTGGAATCTAATGCACTTGCAATATTGATATACTGAGGGGATAAAACTCCTTTGAGGCAGGTGCTAACAACTGGGATAATCATGATTAAAAGGAAATCAAATACTAATATATTTCAAGAAAAACTTCCATATTCCCCAACAGTGAACATTTCTCTTTTCTAAAATTATATTACACTGAATTCCTGCTGGTCATTTTGCTGCATTTAGCAGAAAACATCAAAAGGTAATTCCACTAGGAAGCTTCAGTTATTATTTTTGTTTCTTTAAGTTCTAACAGCAAAGTCAGTTACCACATTAACATAGTAAAAGAATTAGATATTAAGAAATCTTTTATTCTTTAGAAATTCTCATTAGTGTTACTATTAACATCATTAAATATTAGTACCTACTGTATAAATGAGGAGAAATCACCGTTACGTGACTGAAGAACTTTCATTTCTTCATACAGAAGCACTGGATTTCACCAGTACAGAAAAAATGGAAGGCCACATATATTCACGTGATATTGGCTTTTCATCTTTAAGTTACAGTTCACCCAAGGTTCAGGCTTAAACTGGTTTTGTATCCACCACAGACCACACACTGTTCCATGTACAGAAAAGGAACACTAAATTTTAGGTTGCTGTCCTTCAGAACAATTAGAAGTTTCACCCTACTTTCTCAAGTGTTTCAGGTATTGGGTTTGTGCAGAACCCACCTGGAGTGCAGCATCCAACTCTGGAGTCCTCAGTGCAGGAAAGACATAGCCTTGTTGAAGCAAGTCCAGAGAAGGATCACAAAGACTGAGGGCTGGAGTACCTCTTCTATGAGGAAAGACTGACAGTTGAGTTCCTTGTCCAGGAGAAGAGAAGACTCCAGGGAGACTTTACTGCAACCTTTCAGTATGTATAGGGGATCAATAAGAAAAATTGGGACAAACTTTTTAGCTGGGCCTATAGCTATAAGTCAAGAGGCAATGGTTTTAAACTAAGAGGGTGGATTCTGATTAGATATAAAGAAGAAATTTTTTACAGTGTGGGTGGTGAAACCCTAGAACAGGTTGCCCAGAGGTGGTAAGTGACCCATATCTGGAAATATTCAAGGTCGGGTCAAACAGGGCTCGGTGTAGCCTGATTTAGTTGAAGATGTCCCTCCTCATTGTGGGCAGGGTTGGACTAGATGACTTTTAAACGGTTCCTTCCAACTCTTCTAAGATAACAGAAAAACCTGCTACAAAATGCAGCTGCAATCCAGTCCATTACTGCTCTACTCCCTGTTTTTTCTCTAGGTCTAGGTGTATTTTGAACTGCTGTCATTACTGAGCCACAAATGAAAATAAGTCCAATGCAGACTCATCACGCTAAAAATATTCTCGATTCCTGCTGAAGCAACACAGACTTCCCAGCGATTTTTGCTGCTGATGAATACAGTTTAAACTAAAAGTAATTTCATAGGCATCTCAGTAAGTACAGATTTCAACTGCCATTAAGCAAACAAAATATCCACCAAATTGTGCAAAATTTACAATGCAACAAGCAGCTAGAACAACACTAATTAGAGCAGGATCTACCGAAGTTGTCAGTGAACAGCAACTTCATATTTCAAAAAGCCAGAAAAAAAATCCCAAGTCGTAGGACTATCTGCTCATGTTTACATGAAATTAATACTTCAGAGGCAGGTTACACAGGCAGATGTTGCTACACTCGCTCATTCACTGTGATTCAGTTCACATTCTAACTCATCCAAAAACAGGCTCCTTGGAAATAGTAAGTCTTATTCCTGATTTTCACTAAGTTAAAGATGGAAAGATTGCTCAAGTAAAATTTTTTAAGGCAACTAAGTAAAGGGTCCACAGTAGTAAATACTGCATTGTTTAATAACTAACTTAAACCTCCAGTCAAACTCTGAACATGAAAACAGCATGACAGTCCCTATTATTTTGCAACCAAGTAGCATCATATTGACTCTTGGTCCCCCATGTTCCTGTATATTTTAGAGCTACCCACACACACATCACTAATTCACCTGATCTCACTGTTTAACTGTTATTTGGCTAATAAAATCTTTTTGTTCACTAAGGTTTAACAACTAAACACATAACATTGCCAATATGATACACAATCTTACTCGTAACAACATTCTCATTTGAATGCCCCATGTAAGGAACGGTTGATTTTGAGATAACTGAGAGAGGTCTGCAGACAAAATAGACTGACCATGTGTGATGTAGTTGTGATAAAAGCACAAAAATAGAGTTAAGTATTATAGTGATGTTTTAATTTTTAATAGAGAGATTTTTATTATATTTTGTTTATTTATAGCTGTATGTTAACTGTAGAGTTTAAGATTTCTTAAAAATGTAATTCGCCAAGTTGAAGGGGGGAATTGTCATGGTTTTGCCCACCAGCCAGCCCCTGGGGCTGAGGATGGTTTTGTCCAGGTAGATTTCCAGAGAAAAAGCCA
>JAYRBT010000093.1:3455421-3469719 GCA_036023395.1 Myiotriccus ornatus
CTCTTTTGTCTGCATAAACCTTCTCTCAACTTATAGTAATTGTGTGGGGGGTGAGAAAAAATTGACCCAGAGCAAAACCACAACAATTTCTCTAAGCTTCAAGTCTGTGGTGCTGGCTTTAAAAGCCCTAGGTTACTCGTGGTGGTTTTAATTCTGCTCCCCTCTACCCTCTCAGAAACACAAGTGTCCTACCAGTAATAGGGACAGGATTCTGTCATTACTTTCCTCTCCTCTAAAGACAGCTCAGATCATTGGTGTAATCAAAGATATGCTTACCAACATTTTATATGCTGCTATCAAGAGTTCTGTTCAGCTTGTTATGGCAAAGGTTAAGCCTTCCTCCCTTCCTTCCCCGTACTAATATTTTTTTATCACCAAGTTGTACTAATCCGCTCTGTGTGTGGTGAGATCAGGCTGGATAACATGTATGTCTGAAGTATTGTTTTCCCAGGTATTCTGATCCTGGAGAAGAGTTGACAAAGGTATGGCACGTCTGCAAAATCACGCTCCAGCAGAGTATCTTCCTGAAATTAGGTAGCTTTACCTTTTATTTTAGTGGAAATCCTTCTGTCTCTCAAAGATGAATGAACCTGACCCATCAATAGTTTAAACCACAAATAAACCTACCTGAAATTAATTAAAATGAAAAAACTATGAGCTTCCATCTTACTAGAGACTGATAAACAAACACTAATGCTGCAAAATTGGTAAATGTGATACTTCTACATTTTTGAGCATCACTGTGGGCCACATGACCTTTTCAAATCTCCACTGAGATGTGAAACATTGGGGCTCTCATAAGCAAAATGGAACAAATTTTATTATATCTGTTAGAATACATTATCCCTCTTAAAGCTGCCTTTTCTTACCTTAAGAACTAACGTCTTCTAGGATTAATACTTATTCTGTGGGATATTTTTTACCATATGAGTCACAAATTTCATTATCTCAGCTCATCACTAAAACTCATCTTATGTAACAGTTCAGTATAAAAAGACTTTCTCAGATATGCTGTCCATTTAAATTCCATGTACTGCTGTCATGCCTAGGCACTTCAAGTCACATTTCATTGGAATTGCAATCTCTTCACTAACAAAAGATCTCCACCTGATTTTCCTTATGCTTTCTAATTTTGTAACGTCTGACTTTCAGACTGTGTTTTCAATCTATGTTTGCAATGTTTCTAACTTTGTGACTCTTCATTTCACCCCAACAGCAAACCCAGATGCACACCTCAGCTCCTTATTCCTAGCCCGGAAGTGCCATAACAGTCTGGTTTCAATACAGGCCCTACCATCAATACACTCAACTAATTAATAGTTGAATTAGAGCTTCCTGATACCTTTCAGCTCTGGACTAATTCTTCCCACTTCCTTTTCGCTCCTGCTCCCATTGTTTCACGCATTGTAGCATCACCAAAATAACTTTGCAGGGCAAGCCCTATGGAGCTAAAAGAGGCTCTCAATTTACGGTATGGTGCTTTCATTGACCCCTGCCAAAGGCCAATCACAAGCAGCACATCAGCTGGAGAGACCAGAAACCTCTGTAATAGATTTCATTCAATTACTAGCATTGATGCATAGTACTGATCTCTCCTTTAAATTCACAGACTTCTTTCACTTCTGTGTTCCCCTATCAACACATAGGAAACACCACATAACTATACACAGGCCTAGAAAAGATGATGTAGATAAAGCAATGTTTTGAATTTTCTATATTACAATCTATGTTAAGGAAATTAAAACCTCATTTGGGCATTTCATCCTAAAATTACTTAATTCTTTACATCTCTAGATGAAAACGTAGCATTGCTAGGCAAGGATGTGGATGATAATGGAGATAATGGACAGAATTGTGCTATACTGCATATCCTTTGTCTTTTCATGTAAATACAGATGGTATGGGGTTAATAGAGGTTAATGTTGAGGAAATTGTCAAAATGTGAAATTCACACATCTTCAGTTTATCACAGAATCATAGAGGATGGTAAATACCTCCAATATCATCAAGGCCAACCTTTGACCAATCACCACCTTGTCAACTAGACAACATGTCTAGTTGCCATGTCCAGTTATTTTGTTCTGTTGGAGCTATTCATAATTTTTATAACAGTGTCAAGAGGCTTTTCCAGAAGAAAAGATCTTCAAAGCAATTCATTAATTGAAAGCCATGACAGCAAGACTTTCTATTACTTCTACATCTTTCATTGTGTACTCACACAATGAAATCAAACACTATCCATGCAAATAGCTCAGAAATACTACATTTCATAATGGTTCTTCCATTATATGTCAGCTATTTACATAATAAATTGCCACTCCATAAGAATTCCATCATTTAAAATTTTGTAAAGAAGCAAATTAGTGATCCAGGCCTGAAGCAAGCACAGAACAAGTTAAGTGCATGTTACAGGGAGATGATTTTAAGCATTAAGTAAACTACTATTAAATTATCTGGAGTATAAACAAACCTCAGCGTTTCTTTGTTCATAAATACATGCGCCATCTAATCTGTTGCAAATATTTGCATTAGATACCGTCACACTCATATAGTAGTGTTATGCTCCTTTCAAATTCTCACAGCAATGCAATGTGCCTTATTTATATTAAATCTTCTGTTTTAAAAGGACCAGCTTATATAATACAATTAACTGCCAGTCTGCTTTAATAATCATTAGATGTTATACACACTGAGGACAAAGTAGTCTTCATGTTACAAATGCATGTCCATATATTGACATGTCTGCAGCCACACAAGAGTTCTCAAGCTCAGGTTCAGTGAATCAGTCACAAAGTGAAGCACAAACACTTTTTGCCAGATCTAGGTATTAGACTGGTGGTTTCTCTTTGGTTACAGAACCATCAAGACAACCCTCACTAGAGCTTCCCAATATTGAAGTGATACGTAACAATGATTCAGAAATTCAGGAGTTCCACACCATCAGCAGCATGTACTGGGGACAAGACTTAAATGGCGTAATACAGAAAACACTGGAAAATAAATGATAACTCTGATTTTATGCTGTGCTCTGCATTTGAGTCTCTTACAATTCTTGCCAAAGTAGTCTTGGCTCTGTCAGGGGCACAGAAGGGGTATCTGGAAGCTGGGTGTAACACCAAAGTTTATGGTGGTACTTTCACGTGAACTAGTGCATTTGTGTGTAAATCGTTCCCACTCTCTGTACACAGAAAGAACATGGACTGACACAGATGTGAACACTTTCCCTTCCTTTCACATTTGCACCTATTCTGTTTGCAGTGCTTGTTGTTTGAATGGTGGGTGTCAGTACTGATGAGAACAGAGATTTGGGTCCTGATCATTTTCATACTAATTCCCAGTACAGACTGCTCAGCAAAGCTAGTGGTGCTCCCAAGGATTGAGCAGTTCAGTCTTAACACAGAAGTGAACACAGCTCTGTGTGCACTTTCCTAGTCTTGTCCCATCCTCAAGAGGAACTTCAGCTCTAAATACAGCTTTCCAGACTGCAGAAATATTCCTAAATGATGCTCAACTTGTACAGTGTTCAAACCCTTTTACTGGTTACTTTTCCTTCTCATAAATTACTTGTCAGGTAAAACCTGACAAATCCTTCACAGACAATGGTCATCATCCAATAACTTTAAAAAAGCTTGACTCTGTTATGACCATGCTACTGGTTTGGGGAGGTTGTTGGCAAAACTGCATTGCATGAACAGCAAAAAAAAAGCTAATGAGATCTTCACCAAACTTCCTTTCTGAAAGAAAACCAGAGGAAATCCAATTCTACAGTCAGTGACAAAGCTACTAATCACTGAAATTAAAGGATTTTTAAAAAAGTATGTCCTGAGTAGAGATATGCAAGGATATTATACTTAAGTATAAATCAGTAATTAAATTAACAGTTACCTATTATAATGTAAACTACATAGAAATGGCACTATTTTTCAAACAGATCTCAAAATTAAGGACCACAGAATATTCTTCTTAATCCCTCATAATCCAAATCCAGAAAAAAAACAAGAGGAACTTCCCTCTGAACATTGTACCATCCTACATTGTTCATTTTTATTTTGAAAGCTGGTTGTTTTACAAAAGGGGATCTGTAGACATAAATGTTATGCATGTGGTTTTGCAGAGAGGCACAGCACAGTGATCAGTGCATTAACAAAATTCCTGTACTCATTCAGGAATAATGTTGGACCTCATGTTCCAAGAACAGCACATACTTAATAGCATGGTATTGTCTTCACTTTGTTTTAATGAGAAGCAGAACCTTAGAAAACAGATAGTGTGTCAATTCTTGTAATGCTGTATGCCATTCAGATGAATGTCCCCTGGTATAATATTTCATATAAAAAATGCAAAGGCTTTTTCCTCAGACACATGTGTGGATTTTCTTACCTTTGGTTCCATTGAAATGAAGCTGTGGGTACCTCTACTTGAGAGAACTGACCTTTTAATTGTTTTACTATGGTAGAAGTGGTAGTAATCCTTCAGTGTTCCAATCTGTAAGAGCAGAGAAGAAAAAAAGAAGGAGACTTAATTTATGAAAACTGGTTTTCTGTTTTTCATTTCTTAAAGTCTATAAATTATGCAATTTCCTGTGTGCTGAAATGTTACTTGAACTCACTGATCATCTTTCAAAAGAAGGACATACGATATGAAATAGATGGAGTATCCTTCAGGCAGTAACTGCATAACCAAAGATTATAACTGAGCTGCTTAGTCTGGCTGTATCTACCTTTTTAATGTTTAATTTATATGCAGTACTTTAAGTAATTCTATATCCATCTATATCCAAACTGTCCTCAAATGCCAAGTATTTCAATCATCAAATGGCTATAGGGTTATTAAAAAGCATTTTGGCTAGTTTGCTTAAGGAAATGTACTGTAAAACACACTAGATTTGGTTATTTATATTAAAAAATTATTAAAAGGATATTCACAGCCTCAGACTATCCGACAAGAATATCCTTCCCTTTCTAACAAATGCCGGCAAAAAAGAAGTAGAAGAAAGAAAGATGGAAATGATAACTTCACAGGCTAATAACTCACCTGAAGTACAAAAACAATTAATGCAAAATAGCAAATTTCATAATTTCACAATGGTACAATAAAAATGCTTTTTATTCATCTCTTCAGTACACAGTAGCAACATAAACATTAAACTAAGATGGCCTTCACCATTTGAAAAAGAAATTTTCCTTCCCAGAGTCATCATTATCTAAACATTCATAATTTGAAAATTCAGTTTCACTCACTTAAACGTTCAGTCTCACCATCTTTGGGGGAATGTCTTTCCAAATCCTTTGGAATTTGACCTACTATTGCACTGCAAATCTTGTAAGACACTTAATAACTTGGTTTCAAGTTCCTTAATCATGAGTAAAAAATGGGACAATTGAGCTTACTGTCATTTCAAGTTGAAACTCAAAGTGACCTCAGGAAATAGGCTTGGTTTTGTAAATGAGCTGAATGGAATCACCAGAAAGGATGGAGCAACCCTTGGAAACTTTAATCTTAAAAAATCCCACAGTATTCTGAATTTGGATCTATAAGAACACACATGTAGGAAACTTGAAAGTGCAAGAGTAAAGACTCAGAGAGAACTGGAATTAAGTTACTGAAAAATTCCAAGAATATACTTTTAGAATATTAGAAAACAAAACTCTTGAGACAATATCAAAGTAGACTACTAAGAAATATTGACAGAAAATCTCAACAATTTAAATTAATTCGCTTTATGGGGAAAATCACAACAGTATCTAGGATATAACCCCAAATATGTGCAGTTGGTCCATCAGTATCTTCATTTCAGGAGGAATGACTTACATTTAGCTTAAGTCAAATAAAACATTCAGTTAAAACAAGTTAGTTTATCATAAATTAAATAGGAATTGGTTTATCTAAGCCTAATTAAAATATATTAGCACTGGAATGATTTTCATGCGGCCTTCTCTGAAAGGCAATTCCAGCTGAAGTGGCACAACTGTAGCATGGTTGAGCCCAGTTGTAGTGAACAAGGCTACATCTGGCTGGTGACTGGTCACCCCAGCTGTTTCTCAGGGCTCAATCCTAGGAGTACTTCTGTTCAATATATTTATCAACAATCTGGATACAGAAGTTAAGTTTGCTGGTTATACCAAACTGGGAGATATCGTTAATTCTCTTGAGAGACCAGAGGCCTTGCAGAGGGATATGGACAGATCAGAGCATTAGGCTATGATTAATGGAGCGAAATTTAAAAAGTTGAAATGCTGGATTCTGCACTGAGGATGAAATAATGCCAGGCACAAGTGTAAAATGGGAGAGGAGTGACTGGAGAGCAGAGCTGCAGAGAGGGATCTGGGGGTGCTGGTTGACATTAAGCTCAATGTGACTCAGACATGTACCCAGGCAGCCGCAAATCCAAACTGCATCCTGGGGTGCATCAAACACAGCATAACCAGCCAGAAAAAGGAGTTTGTTATCTCGCTGTATTCAGTTTTGGTAGGCCTCATTTGGAGTTCTGTGTGCACTTCTGGGATCCACAATTTAAGGATGTGAAGGTCCTTGCATGTATCCAGAGGAAGGCAACAAAGCTGGTGAATGGCCTGGAAGGCATGGCTTGTTAAGTGGACCTGAGCACACTGAGTTTGTCTGGTTTGGAGAATAGGAGGCTGAGGGGCAACCTCACTGCTGTCTAGAGCTTCCTGAAGAGGGGAC
Organism: Myiotriccus ornatus; assembly: GCA_036023395.1. Taxonomy (NCBI): domain Eukaryota; kingdom Metazoa; phylum Chordata; class Aves; order Passeriformes; family Tyrannidae; genus Myiotriccus; species Myiotriccus ornatus. Next base: position 3,462,106 of record JAYRBT010000093.1, read on the forward strand.
AAGCAGAGGGATGTGCTGATCTCTTGCCCTGGGATCCAGGGATAGGATGTGTGGGAATGGTTCAGAGTGCCATCAGGGGAGGTTCGCACTGGAGTTTAGGAACTGTTACTTTCCCAGAAGGATTGTCAAATAGTGAAACAGGCTTCCTGGGGAGGTCATCAATTCCCCATGCCTGTCAGTATTTAAGACACATTTGGATGATGCCATTAATAACGTGATGTAAGTGTTGGTCAACCATCAATCAGTCAACTAGATGACCACTGTAGATCTCTTCCAATTCTACTCTATCCTATCCTATTCAATTCTATTCTGTTCTATGCCGTTAATTTTCAGTACAGGAACTTAAGTTTATTCTGATTTTAACAGCAAGTATCAACAGTTCTGTATCACGAGGTCACTGCTGCACCCTTTTTGAATTACTACCATTTCTATCAACCACTGAAGTTTGGTGCCAGGCTTAGCACAAGTGCAGGTGATGGCATGCTACCCTGAGACAGAGGATTGTAATCAGTTCCTTCCTGGATGTTTCCTGAACTGATCAGTAGCTTCCAACAGGGTTGTAATGCTAACTGCTAGGAAGTAATGCTGTTCTTGCTTCTTAAGTCCTCAGAAATCTGTGAAGCACATATTCATCATAACAGGCTCTTCTACAAAGGCTACTGAACTTTTATTGATCTTGCTGTCTTCAGAGTAAATCAGAAAGCCACTACTTTGTCATTGTGTGTCTACACAAGCACACACATTAGTGAAAGGACTCAGCTCAGATAGGTAGCTGTATTGTACCATTTCAGAGAATTGCATAAGTAGAAAGGTCATATTATAGGGAAAATAAGCATCCATCCTGCTTTGTGTTACAAAGGTCTCAGTATCACCGGTCCTTGCATTAGTTTGAGCATTTTATTTTTTCAATTAATTACTGAAGGCTAGCCCTAGCTGACCACTTTGAGAGCATCCAAAACAGCAAATTTAGGAGATGACCTAATTGCACTTCTGGAGGTCCTACAGTTTAGCATCTACTAGAAGAGACTGAAGGGATCTGTGTGTTCTACCTTCCAGCCCAAGTAGGACAGCATGAGGCTTTGTAATCCTTGACCGCTGTACTTCCTCTGAGACCTTGAGCTGAGGAGACAGAATTAAACTCTTGGAATTACATGTGGTAATTGCAATGCCATGTCTTCCAAGCACCACAGTTCTAGATAATAACAATTATTAATATTAGCAGTGATTATTTAAACTTGTGAGATCTACAGCTTTAGCTCACAACTGTCAAGGAATTAAAAGGAGCCCAATTTGTTTAAATGTCCTTTAATTCATAGTCACTCTGCCTCTCACAGCAAAGTCACACCAGCATTATTAAAAATTTTGTTGACTTCTTTTCCCTTAGTGGGAATTTACTTAGACCTTCCAAATCCTTGGACCACTAAGGGAAGAGTTAAACCATGGAACTACAGCACAATAAAACTTACCACTATGTATCTTCTTGTTAAATTGTTTTTTAAACTTTTAACTCCCAGGTCCTAGAGATACACTCAGAGAAAAGCAGTGCAAAGACAGAAACACCAGAATCTTGAGCTAACTACTCTAATACTACTAGAGACTGATGGCAATTTAAGACTTCATCCTTGGGAAATCTTTTTAACCTCCCTTTTTATCTGCAGGATGTGATGGATGTCTTTAAAAAGAAAAAGGGAAATACTGCCTGGCCAAAAGCAAGAAGAATGGACAGCAGGGGCAGGGGAGAATTAACCTCTTCAGAAGTAATATCCATAACTGAACACTTTAAAGAGATCTATATATACATTTTAGTTGCACTATACTGTATTTTTTCAAGGATGAAATTATTTCTGGAAGTAACAATCCTACAGTATCAAAGTGGCATCCCAGAAAATCAAAGCACCCATATATTCACATTAATTTTATATTTATGTCTTATTTTCTATTTAAAATTGAGAAAATGTGTGAATTTTAAAGATATACAAAACAAGAGCCAAACTTTCTAAGCTTATTCTTGAAAAATATTTCTCCTATATATTCTTTTATAGTCTAACATTAAGACAATTTAGCATATAATAACTGAATTAATTAATCTACATCTGCATTGTGTCCTCAGAAACTCTCCAGGGAAACACAACTGCTAAAGCAAACTATTAAATATACTTCAAATGTATTTATGTGATCACCAAACTGACATATCTGACTAAGCTCTTAAACTACAGTTGAAACTTCTTTGTAGCTGAACATGAGTAGGAAAGTTGCTCCAGCTACTGTGAAGGAACCTAAGAGATGCTTCTTAGCTTGAAAATAAACTCTTTTTTTAAAGAGAAAAATATTCTAAACATCTAGCTGCAAAGTGTTCTCCCAGTGAACTGAATGGAAAACAATATGTTTCTGATTCGGTGAATTGGGTCCTTGTTTCTCCAGTCTTTAACGACTTTGTGCTAAACTAATTTTGTAAAGGAAAACAGATCAGATCCAAATTTGGTTCTGAACTCTGTAAAGCACTAGAAGAGCCAAAGAAGCACAGAAACACCCTGTGCAGATCTGGAACATAGAACATTATAAATAGGCCCATGTATTTCACATGGGGTTGAAGATATGATCCTTCCTGTCTTGTAAAAATTTCCAAACTGCTACAGTCCTCGACAGAAGAAAATATCAAAAACAGAGATACGAAGTTTATCAGGTTCACTGTTATCATCTCATTTTAACATAATCATTTCAACTCTATTTCAAACTTTTAAATTTCTTCAGATTGAAGCATTTTCATTTTTCTCTGAATTATCATTTCTGGTGTATTCTGCATTATGTGACAACATTTTTAACGTTTTCATAGAATCACAGAATGGCCTGGATGACACCAAGCTGCAGCTGACTCATGAGGGATGGGATGCCATCCAGAGGGACCAGAACAAGCTTGAAAAGTGGGCCTATGGGAACTTCATAAGGTTTAACAAGACCAGATGCAAGGTGTACTTAAAATTTAAATGGCAAATCTCACCAAGTGAGCCCAAAGCCTTTACTGATTCCTGGTGGCCCCTTATTATCCATTGGTATAGACAGGTTCACTGATACTACAGAAAACTGCCACCCCTTTCTTTCTTGTGTCCCTCCAGACTTAAGTATTAAGGATCTTAAATCTAGGGTTCTCATTTCAGCATTTAGGGGAAAGGAAACCCTGCAAAGGCTATTAGCTGTTCACTGGCCTACTCAAATTAAAGCCCTCATATCTGGATAGGGTATGCTCACTCAAGACATGGAACCTAAACTTGAGTTGTATTGTAAAAACCAAAACCATGTACTGGAGTTTTTGTGGGACCTTGGGTGGGTTTTTTTCACAGTGCCAACACTTTCCCAACCTTCAGCTTTCTTGTCCAGAACCCTACTGTTGGGTCAGCACTGATAGATACAGCACACCGAGGCTGGAAGAGCAACCACCATAAGGACATTCACAGAGCTGCTCCCCCATCTGAGCTGCAGACTGAGATGAGGGCTCTTTCTCTCCCAAATATAACCTCAAATTGAAAGCGTTTTTTTATTGTTTTGTTGTTTGGGTTTTTTTCATAATAGTGGGCAATTTCACCTACTGTGTGTCATTCACAAGAAGTAATAGGAAGGTTTGCCCACAGACATTCACCTCACTGAAGTGAAAGACTGAACCTCTTTCAGTTTTAGACAATTTGTGGCTCTCACAAAAATTGATTTATGGAATACTTAGGGGAAATACGCACAGGCCCTCCAGACTTTACTCAGCCTGAAATCTAAAATTCCAACTTCTAAGGCAAGGCCTCTATCCAAATATTTAGGCTGTCTGCTACCCACCTGTTGGGCTGTTATCCTACACTACCCTTTATTAGTTAAACCTGTTGCCTGGATTAATACAGGCATTAAAAAAAAAAAAAAAAAAAAAAAAGATAACATTAAAAAAAAAGCTGAAACTGCGTACTGAACACTATGGTCATCTTGAACTCCAGCAGCATGATAAGACTGCTCTGATTAATAGTCTAAGAGATGAAATAATGATGTTTAGACTCTGTATTAGAGAGTGGCTGAATCTGTATGTTACAGGAATATCTACCAGATGGGGTAGAGAGCCCAAAATCATTTAAGTAAAACAATTCAAACCAACAGCAGAGCAAGAATGCTATGGGCATGAACACAGATTGTCACTGCAGACACAACCCAGACTACACTGTAAGCTTGAATTCCAGCTACGCTTAAATGACCAAGTAACCCAGTTTTCACTGCTATTTTAAGCAGAATTAACTAACAGAAATTCAACAGCCCAAACTGTGAAGACATCCCTGTATGTGCTTGAGGTAGGAATAGCCTAATTTGCTAGTTCATATATTTGCTTCTCCTACATTCCTTTTGCTTCAGTTTTGTTTTAAAGGGAACTGATGCTGCTGTTCCTGAACAGCGACACTGAACAAGCTGGGCTTGATCTTAAAAACACCTCTCCTTCTTAAAGCATTTTTGAGTTTCCTAGATAGAAAAAACCCTATACTGTAATCAAGAGTTCTTGCTCAGTCATTAAATCTTTGGTCTGGAGGACAGAATAGTTCAGCTGGAAAAATGAAGTTCCCTTCTGAACCACACAAACACTAAGAAACAAACAAAACTGCAAAATAGGCAAATAAATTTAAAAATACCTGGCTATTACAGCAGAAACACCAACATTTTCACAGAAATAAATCAGTTTGCATCTCTTCAACACTGTAGCAACATGCTAACGCTTTACCACTTAACCAGTGACATTCCCTCTCCTGTTTAAACAGGAAGGAAAGCATATAACCTCACTGCATTAAAATACATCACTCCAGACTTCTTTTGTATTTCTCATTTATGTTTCAGCTATTTGAACAGAGAAATTTTGTTAGGGCATTTACTTTGAGCTAGAAAAGTAGTTTGGCTTTTTAAACAGCTAATGTCAAAAATTAATAACAGCCATTAAAATAAAGTAGCTCTGCATTATGTTCTTTCAGATAATGTCACTGCTGTTGCTTACATGCTGCTGCATTTTGCTTTTAAAATAAAGTAGCACAATAACTCTTTCAATTGAAAAACAAACTTTAGCCTTTAAATTTTCATGTGCCTTTGTCAGTATATTCTGAGATCAATTACAATTTTTTATATCATTCTAATTCAATATAGAAGTTTTTTTCACAGTCACTTAGAAAACTTTAATGTGAATTTGAATTTTTTCTATATCTTGGAAAGCTTTAAAATTTTCAGAAAACACTACTGTAGCTAAACAAAGTAAAAATGCAGCTTAAAAACAACATTAAAAAATTTTCAATTTGCAGTGGAAATTATTTAAATGAGTTGTTATATTTCATTTGGATTACATGTATAAAAATAGTTTTTCTCACAGTTTTTCTTTTCAAGGCTTTCTACTGCATTCCAGAGTATAATCTAAATATATTTATAGCCTCAATTCTAAACTATAATTAAAATTAAAATCTAAATTTAAATGTAAAATTCTAAAGCCCTAGCTAGATTTATTCTAAAATATTTTTCAATATCAAAATTCTACTTCTCTAAATAGATAAATGTTCTATTCAAAATATATGTTTAGCAATATAAAACCAGTTAAGTTTCCTCTGACACTCCTAATTGACCTATAACTTTCAAAAAGTTGAGGTAAATTGGTAAAAGCTTCCTACAACCTACCTTCTGTATAAAGGTTACTTTGTAGAGTTATATTTTAAAACAAATATTGTCAAATTAACTTCTGGTTTTTGAGATTACAGTACTTTAGCAGTCTCTCAGTAAACTTACTTAACATGTGGAATTACTTGAAGGAATAAAGGAAAAACCTAAAAACAAAATAGCAAATAGCAACATAAAGTGTTTTACATCATTAAAAAAAAACACTGAAAGTTTTGTCAAGTACAACTAAGTCACAACTAAGTTTTATAGTACAAACCAGGAAGTAAGATTAATTTACATATTAAAAATATATAAAATTGACCTGTACCATAGCTTTATTCTAATACATGCTAAATTACAATGATTTACTAATTTAATAAATTTAATAAACGTTAATAAATTTCCTGCTATACAAGATGACCAATCCTTCCAAAGACGACTGTGGAACCTTTTTTATATTATATATTTGTATAAACCCTGTTGTTGAAATTACTTTCTGCCTTACTGAGTTGTGAAAGGTGGGACAAGTTAACTGATTTTCTTTAAACAAAAATATACTTTGATCATATTTCACTAAAAACATTGCTACTCCAAAAAGTGCAGGGAAATAAAAGAGTATTGAAGCCAAATCATAAAAAGATAAATCCCAAGACACCTGTCAGGTAAAGAAATCCAAGAAAAAGCTGTCTGAATAAAGACCAGGTGAAAATGATGTTTGAGTCCTACACAGACAAGCAGTGAAGAGGAACTGTTCCTTATACCTCACAGGTAACAGGAGACCATAGGTATTCCTTCCAAAACTTATGATGGAAACATGGCCTGAGCTTGGCCCCTACACTTCCCTGTTGCAGCTCCGAGAAGAACATGCATCAGTCTTTATGGAAGGACAAAGAGCTGGCAGCCCTCCTTGAACCTGAGGTGTGCTGCGCATTAGCACCCCCTGAACATCTGCTATGTGGTATCCCTTCCATGGAGATGAGGGCACACAAATATGCCCTCAGTGATGTTAAGAATCAATAAAATGTGAGAAGTTGAAGATATGTGTTGATTGTTCAAACATTAAATTGGAAAAAAAATTCTCACTATAGTACTTGAAACTTTCTTTCAAAGTCCATTCCACCTTTTCTCTAGGATTTACGAAGACATTGTGATTATTAGAACAGTATTTTAAAAAGCAGATAAAAATTAAAGAACACAAGGTCCTTAATTATTGCGCAGGGAGTGGTAGGGGACAGGGTTTTGTATGAATTGCAGATTTTGTTTTCCAACAGATAATATGAACCTAAAACATTTGGAGGGAGATGGTGAAGGAAGCCATTGCCACATCTGTCACATGAAATGTTACCATTCAAGTAGGATGATGCGCATTAATAACTGCAACCCCAGTCTCACTGTGAGCTTTGCCTAATGGGGCATTGCAGCAATTGGCAGTTCATGTCCCTATCAAATAAATTAATGCAAGGTTGCTCAGCAATCTGTGATCGTGGGTTTGGAGTTCCAGAGCAACATCACATTTTTGGTGAAAATTCTCAAAAGGAAATCAATTACTGCCTTCATTCCCATTGATCTTTTCTATACTTCCTTTTCAATACAGAGACCAGCATAATGCAAACTGGTAGTTCAAGCCCAATGAGTCATCACCTTATTTCTGCAAGGAAAAATGAGTTTAACAAAGTGTATTGATATTATGCTGAACAAACAAAATTAACCTCTGCAATATTTCAAGTGACTTCAATGAAGTAATCATACATTTGCAAGTTCAAGACATAACAAATGTATCCTTTTATCTGCAAAGGAACTGTCACACAATATCACAGATTCACAGAATATGCTGAGTTGGAAGGGATCCACAAGGATTATTGAGTCCAACTCTTAGCTCTGCACAGGCCAATCCCCAACAGTCACTCCATGTGCCTGAAGACATTATTCAAACGCTTCTTGAACTCTGTTAGGCTTGGGGCTGTG
>JAYRBT010000093.1:3474940-3485033 GCA_036023395.1 Myiotriccus ornatus
GCCACTCCCCAGGCAGATGGAGCTCGTTAGCCCTATAAGGCAATCCATCTACGTCCTGAGGACCTCACTGCCACCGTGTCAATATATTCTACAAAGAAAGGCTCAATAAAAGAAAAAATGTTCTCTAGGTTTATCCACAGGGCAGGTAACATATTACCACTGATTAGCAACATATTTCTAAAAGTAGAACATTTTCCAATTTTACGCTTGAATTTTAGCCACACAGCACTACTCTGCAACACTTTCATTGCCTACTAAGCACTCTTATGCAAAACCCAGTGGTTTTGTTACAGTTTGAATAAAGAATATGGCATAGGTTTTAAGTGTGACTTGCAGCATCTATATAACTTCAATTTGGCCCCAGAAGCCAGGAATCACCCCTAAGTGATGCCTGTTCCCTGTTGGCACAGAAACATCCTTAAAAACAAAAAAAAACAAACAAAGAGGAGACAAAATGTAATTTGGTCAAAACAAGGCTCTTGTTGATGGCTATCCCTTATTCAGAAACATGCCATCCACCTGGAAGCAGATTCCTTCTATATGGGAGAGTCTGTGCTGAGAATCTTTTCTATCCTGATTTGTTTAGAATTGTGTATTCCATGATCTTGCCTGGTTAACGTGGTTTTTACAATCTCACCTCCATCATGCACCATCTTGTAATCCATAAGAATTTCCACAACAAGCTATTCTGCCAGGACTTCGTGCTGTAGCTTTGATACTCTTCTGCACTTGCCAATGTTTCATTCCAAACAGTTTATCACTCTGCAAATATCAGTCAAATTGGGCCCAGCATGTTGCCAAAGAAACACTTACTGTCTTAAGGCATAAATCTTTGGCAAACAAAATTCTGTTCTATCATATTTTTTCCTGTGTTTGGTAGGTGACAAAGAGCACCACAGCTCCTCACTAGGGGCCACATGATATACTCACAACCACGGCTGACATGTATCTCTCCACTTTGTGATTTTACAATTCATTATTTGGAGGGGAAGAGCAAGATACACTGGTCAATCACAGAACACAGCTACAAAACATGCAAATATGATACTGGAAATATCTTGCCTGACAAAGAGAGTTATTTATGGCATTGTACAAAGCAGTGGGGAGGTTGTACACAAGCAGGCCATAATTTCTGGTCGAGGCAAACATGTCAATCAAAACACAGCAACTATGATGACTGTAAAAGTGGGAAGTCTATCTTCTAATAGGAAAATAAAAGCTACAGAAGCAAAATTAAAGGCTGGCCCTGCAAATGAAACAGATGAGCCACTTAAGCACAAGAACAGACATGTAATATACTGGCCATGACTAATTCACTCTGTAAGTTGGAAAAAAAACAAAACAAAACAACACTTTTGAAACTGATTAATTTCAGACTAGTTTAAAACTGGGGTAAAAATTCCACTTATGAACACCTTAAGGTATATAATGATCTTGTCCAATCCAATGCTATTGAGATTTTTATATTTATTTTGAGTGGATACTTTGCAAATTAAAATCTTTATCTATATTCAAGTACCATCTGAGTAACAGTACTTTCCAAATTCCTGAAGCAGGGCACAAAAATAAACTATGGAACAGTAGGTCAAATCAATGTAAGATTGATATATCTATTTACTACAGCAGGGTAGCAAACAACTGCCTGACAGAGCTCCTCTAGAAACTGTTCTGGTCAACATTTCAACTAGTGACCTGAATGATGGCATGGAAAATAACATACATGAAGAACTAGTGATGATATGCAAGCACGCTGAGGGACAGGAACAGAATTCAAAACAGACACTGTAAAACAAGTCTGGAAAAGCAGGGCAACATTCAGCAAAGGAATAAGCAAGGTACTAACCGAACAAAACAAACTAACCTACTGGATAAATTCAGGGGGGAGAACAATGGGCTAGGAATCTGGCAGAATCAATCTGAACCATAGCAGATCACAGGCTGAACTCTGTCAAGAATATCATATGGCTGCAGGACAGACAAATGCTGTAATGGGTTATATAAATAGGCATTCTATCCTGAAGACAGCTGAAGGAATCCTTATGCTGTATTCAGCTGTAATGATCTGGCAGCTCTTTGCTCAAGATGACGACGTCTTAGAAAGACCAGAGTCAAACAGCATGACTGGTCAAAGTCTGACTTACATGAAACAAAGGTAATGACTGAGCTTGGATGAAAAAATTGTACAAGTCGGTGACAGGAAGAGGGAAATGCTACAAGTTTTCTGATGTTGCTTCTCTTTATCTTCATAGAGAAACAAGAAACACAGGCTTTGAACTGCAGAAAGACTAATACAGTTTCGACTTCACTGGGGCAGCACTTAAGGAGCCAACCAGGATTGACCACATCCTGGCACCATGGAGCTTCCTTACTGAAGACCTTTGAAAACTGGGCATATATCTGCCAGCAAACATGTGGGCACAGCTGCATCTCCTTAAGTGCACTGCAATGGACAAACCAATCTGTAATGATGACCCTCCTGCCCTTCACATCTACAGCTGTTAGCCATTGTCAGACAGAGGTTATGTCATACCAGACATGACTGATGTCATACCAGATCTATATATACCAGTATGCATTATTGATTTACCTCAGTATGTTTTACAGATTTCTTCTGGTTCTTCCATTTTAACCTAGTCTGGCCCACTTCTTTATGTACTTTGTTTGACAGAGGCAGTTCACACAAGTGTTGCCATTTGTAAGCTGGGCTTCCAACTAATTGTTATTCTCAAAAGCATAATTTAGTGTGTGTTTTCCTAAGGGCTTTAAATAAAAAAATCATCACATAATTTGTAGCTTGACTACTATGCTGTTAAACAAGATTCTCATCTTCCCTCATTTTGCAACAGCATACAAAGACTACTAAATTGCCTCTATCATCTAAAGCCATTCCTTTTCTTCATCCAACTCCTAAAGAATAGTACTAATTTCTGTTCTCTCTCCCTCCTCCCGCTCATTTGTAACTGCAGAGATGAGAGAACTTCAGCTAAGTATGAAGTAATAAGCCACGGAATACCCTTTGTAGTCTCCGGTATGTGCAACTATACTGGTTCTGTGGCATGTGAGCATTTGGAAAAATTTTGTTTCAGACTTGCACTTCTCAAATATTTTTCTATCTGGTGGTTATTCTCCACCAGTCCCTAAATGAACTTTTTTTCTCTGCCATGAGTAAGAGAAAATTTACTTTTCCTCAATGCATCTGTATAACCCCACTATACATTAATTCTTTTAATACCATAGTCCTGATACTTGTCTCTTTAATACTTAGGACTTCATTAAACTTATCACAGGTATTAAATTTTAGTAAAAGTATATTCTGTTTCAGTGCTGTGACCATCCAAGGTGGTCTTAAGGTGTATGTCTCTTCTATTATCCATCTATATTATTGGGTAGCTGAAGTTCTTTGCACACAGAGGCCTACCATCCTCCCTTTTTGAGACATCCAAGTAAAGTGGTGGAGACCATAACAGCTAATTCCTTCCTTTGCTGAAGACAACAGTCTTCGTTTAGACTTCTTATCTCAAAATAAATTTCCTTTTCCCTTAACTGAATGCTTTTTTACTTCTCTTACAACTTGAATTATTCATTTTGCAGAATTTACTTCTGCCTTCCATCAGGAATACATTTGGAAAATGAAAAACAGCCATTCCTCCCATTCTTTCTGATCAATTGACCTTATTACACAACATCTTCTCTGTGCCATTACTGAGGTTTGAAATGAACTAATATTTGCTAATTCTTTGTGTGATTTGCTGGCATTAAATCTATAAACCCCCAACTGAAAGAAAAAAACAAAAACAAGCAAACCCACAAAACAAAGAAACAAGAAAACACCAAAAAAACCTTCCACCACAGAATACATATTGGCAAATCACATCAGTATTTACATTATGTAAAAAAACACACCTGTATATCTGTGGGTCCTAGGCCACACCTCAAAATTAGCATGCTTAGATATCTTTTGGCTTATAGTGTGTATTCCTTGAAGGAAGAAAATTGGAGGGATAGGGCAGGGAGTCAAGGGCAGGGAGTAAGCTACTAAGTTCTGAAAGAAATCAAAAAAGTAAAATTACTGGAAAAATACTATTAGGAGAGAAAAGATGTGATCTGGAAAAGTGCTAACCCATCCTCAGCCCCTGCCTAGAATTACGAAAGAAAAAAGGAATAGAAGGATCTGAAGTCTACTCCTGAACTAACTAATGCAGTATTTATCTCCCTTGTTGGAGCCACAGATAAGATATTTTTATCTCTTCCATTCTTCCATCACCTCTGGGGTATCAACTGTCTGTTGCTTTCATGCTCCTGAACCTTCAATTAAAATCTACTGCCTGAACAAGAAACTCCTGGCACCTGATGACAGCAAAGTAGTCACAATATTTAAGCCAATTGTACAACGTGCTATACAAACTATATGCTTAATCCTTGACAGCCACCAACACTGGAAGAAACATTCCTGGAAGTCAGTGACAGATACTTTGTTCTAAGAGAAATGTCTGCTTTATGCAGCCACTCCAAGATAGAAAACATGCCCGCAAGAAGCTGCTGGAGGATGCATTATACCCCAAATTGCTGCATCCAGCATATAATTTAGAACAACTCCTTCGCTGCTTTGCATTATACTATCTTATAGCAGTCCCAGAGGGCTTGCTAATCCAGACCACTGTCTTACGAAAACCCAAACAAAAAGAACAGATTTTTTTCACTTAAGACAAGGATTTGCTTGCTAGAGAAACTAGTAATTGCACTTCAAGGGTAGGCCAGAAAAGCTTGCAATACATTGAGGAAGGGGTGGGGGGAAGAGGAAATCTCTATGCATTTATGTCCCAGTATTACATATGAATGCTATTTTAAAGTCCAGTGAAACACAGGAGACACACCTTACATTGGTAATACAGGAAACAAAAGATAAACAAGCAGCATGTTGTAGCAATTTGTAGGAAAGAGAAATCAAAACATATAGCCTATGGTGAAAAACAGAGTACAAGAGGATTCTTTCTCTGTTATGCTGTGTCCCCCACAAATTATTGCAAAACTCCTCTTTTCAATGAACAGAGAAGCTAAAGCTTCAAGTTTCCATAACAAGACATGGAGACCACAGAAGAAGTTTGAGAGCAACAAGAATTTAACAGAAGGTGTGAGCAGAAGGAACACCACCCATCAGCAGGTGATCTCAAGGCCTCTTTTAACATCCCTTTCTGTCATCTGTTTCTGATTGACTTGTCCAGTCATTCAGGTAGCCTTTGCAGCTCCACCAAGGCAATAAAAATGGACTTGAAAGGTATTTCAAGACTCAGCTGGACATTCTCCAAATCCCACAAGCATCAAAAAAAAGAGGAAAGTTAAATTCCTCCTGTTACCAGGAACGTACTAAACAACAAAAACTGGAAGAAGGTATGTTGGCCTGTGTTTACAATTCAGGGCCTTCCTGGATCTACCTCTGATCAACTTAATGTACTTTTCAATGCCATTTTTCCACAAATACAAAATTAACAGAATGCCTGGTAAGAGTAAGACCCTCAGAACTTCTCTTTGCCACTATTCCCTTCACCTCTAATCACACAATTAACTGTTGTCAAAATAATCCTGGTTTGCAACTGACTTCCATTTTTATACAGTTTCACTACTTCTTATCTTGAATATTTTAATTATTTTTCTGGGCAATTTGAACTGAGTTGGTTCTTTGGAACAGCTGTAGTGGAATTTGGATTTAGTTTTTTCCACTTTCTTCTTAAAGATGAGCTTTTAATTTTAGTTTAACCAAAAACATTAAAGCTACTGTGTAACTCTATGAGAAAATTCCACTTACGGGTTATCTCTTTCAGTGTTTCCATATGAGCAAATCCTGCGTAACGCTTATTTCTTTCAGTGTTTTTATAGTGTATTCAATTAAGAGAGTATCTTTCAACATCTCGCACAAAAAAGAAATTAAAATTGCTTACAATTGTTTCTCAATAATAAACAGTAGATAGTTGCCCTATTCTCATCTTCTTTCGCACTTTCTCTTCTGCGTCAAATATCTTCCTGCTTTTCCAAATATATGCAAAAAGCCTGTTACAAGCAAGTCTAACTCATCAGTCCAGACTAGTCCTAACTCCCTTTCTCCAAAATCTTACTCCATTTACCCATCTTTACCAAGAGATACAGTCCACAAAGAGTGATTGAGCGGCTTTATAGAAAACAATGCACTTTATTTATTTTTAAGAAATACAGTTAGAGTTATTTTACACAGGCTTTAAACCATATATATTCAAATGTTAAACTACGTATGGTCAGACCACAGCCATTTGGATTATTTTATGAACACTGAATTCTCAGATTATAAATTCTATCTAGCAACCAAGGCAGTATGATGCAAATTGTACAAGCACTAGCTGGAAATAAAAGAACAAACATTAGACTACTATCAACATACTAACAAATGTGCTGTCACAGAAATACCGTTTGGAGATAATTTTGCAAGAAGTTCTCAGAAACTGAACAATGGCCGTGAAGGGAAACCTGTGTAGGACTTTGTGCAAATGCACACCACTTCTCAGCACATGTAACAGTAGAGTGCTGAGGTACATGTTGGCACAGCACATTGACATCTAGCACCCAGTTCCTCCATTCCAAAATACATACAGGAAGTTCTGCGGAATTTCTTCCATACACCCACATGTGCTTCTTCTTATTAAAGACTAGTTACAGCCAGAAGGTAAGGAATAACCCATCAGTCTAGTTTACACCACTATGAAAGTTTTCTTTCTCATGTATCCATCATTTAATATTCTTGCATCTGTCTTTCACTTGCACTCTCCGTACCTGTATAAGTAAGGGTATTGGTTTCTTCATTGGTTGTCTTTTTATCTGTATACCCACTAAAGTATTTTCTAGCTTTTCATTATTTATATTCTCTATTTTCTCTCATTCTCATCTGTATACCGAATGAGAAATTTATCCATTATTGATATCTCATAGTTGTATGCACGGCACTTTCACCAACATATAAGAAACTATTCTGGCTCACTCCATTCTTTCCCTAATTCAACATGCGGTCTGGATATGCAAAGTGTAAAAAGGAAGGTTCTGAGCTGGCCCTGGCCCTCTGGTGCGCTCTCCTTCCCCGCGGAGCCCCGCGGGCAGCCACACGCCCGGCAGCCGCTCTGGGACACCCCGGCCACCTCCTCCTCCCGCACGCCCCACCAAAGCGGGGGTCGAGACGCCCCCCACAGCCGCAGCTGCCACGTCCTGGCTGCCGGGGAGACAGAAGGGCACTCGCTGCAGAACGAGCTCCTCTTGTACCAGCGCTTTTCAATTTGCAAGGTGGGGGCAGGAGGACGCCCGCGGCGGAGCGAAGTTCAGCCGCCGCCAAGGCACCGCGGCGGCGGGACGCCCCTCGCCTACGTTCTCCCCTTCCCGCCCCGCTTCACACCTGGCCTCGTAAGAGGAGGCCACAGCCCCAACCCCCCCGGCATACCTGCCCCCGCGCATCACCTCCCGCGGCCCACGCCGGGAGGCCGGGGCGGCGGGCGGCTTCGCGGGCCGCCCCGTGACGGCGGGGCCTGAGGCGGGGCCGGGGTCGGGCAGCGGCCGCGGGGCTGCCCGTCCCTTGCCCTTGTCCTTGCCCCTGTCCCGAAGGCGCAGGGCGGCGGCAGCGCACCCTGCCGCCCGCCTGCCGGCCACAGCGCCGGCGCCCGCTAGGAAGTAGTTGTGAGTAGGGTTACCTGTCCTATATTGACGTATCCGTATTTGCTCGCTACCCTGTTGGCCTCCGGGAGCCCCCCGGTTATCCGCACAGCCCAGTGGTTGGTGTAGAGGCGCGTCCTGCAGGCGGGCAGCAGGAACCCTAGCACTAGGGTCAGCCGGCAGAGAAGGTCCCCGCCGCCTCCGCCTCCCCAGCAGCAGCGGCGCTTCCAGCCCATCTTCTCGTCCTCGGCACACAACCCCCACAAAACTTCTTCCTTCTTCCGAGACGCTTCTCCTCACCTCCGGGGGGCACCGGCGGCGCGTCCTCCGAAGTTACCCCGAGGAGGAAACTAGGAAGAGCTTGGAGTAGTGCATTGAACCGCCCGGGGGTTAAATGATGAGAGGCTGGGAATAGTGGTTCTGATCAGTGATTGCTGCTGTCTTCGCTTCCCGCCGCTCTCCGGGGTAACTTGCTCGGAAAGCTTCTCTCACAGTTCCTGAGCGCCAGCTTCTCCCTCTATCCTCAGCTATATGGGAAGTCGTCTCTCCGCGGGGAGGAGGGTTCCTTTTCCCTCTCTCCGCGTTTCCCTCCTCTCTGACTTCCTTCCCCCTGCCAAGCCGTCTTCTACGTCCTCTCCCGCGTCTGGCTTTTCTTCGCCTGTACTCGCTCCCCAGGACCACTGGGACTCCGGCGGCAGGCGATGTGTGAGTGTTGGCAGCTGAGCGCCTTAGTGTACTCTGGCTCGGCCACCTCCCTCTCCCTTCTCCTCTCCCTCCTCCTTCTCCTCCGCCTCCTCTCCCCGCCCTCTCTCCCGCCCGCCCGCAGCGCCGAAGGGCAGGGGAAATGGCAGCCGCGTTGGGCCAGTGTTGTGCATGTTTCTGCGCTCCCGGGCCCCGGGCTATCGCTGTCCCCGGGCGTCGCTGCCCCCGAGCACTCTTCCCTCTTCCCCAGCGGGCCGGGAGGTTGCCGTCCCGCCGGCGGGGCTGCGGCAGCCGCGGCGAGGTGCGAGGCCTGCAGCAAGGCCTCGTGCCCGGCACCGGCGCGGCCTCCCGGCCCTGCCCTCACGGGGTGCCCGGGGCGAGGAGGGGCCCGGGGGAGCCCCAGCTGCCCCGGTCGGCGAGGTCTGCCCTTCCGGCCCCGGGACAGTGAGCCAGAGTAGCAGGCAGGACAGGATCAGCCTCTCTGCCGTCTGTCCGGCAGCCAGGGGCTGTGTTGTGCACCCGCCTGCTGACCTCTCTTTAGAGATGCTGGACATTGTCATTTAATGCCGAGCTTTCCCCCACAGCCCGTCTGTCCGATGGTCACCACGTGCAGAAAGAAAAGTGGGTGGCTGCCACTTCGGCAGAGAAAGGTTGGTCCAGACCCAGACGGGAAGGACGGCCTTCCCAGTGCTCCCCCATCCCTGTCTTCATGCAGCCTGCCGACAGCTCTGCAAGCTTGCTGGGAACCGCTCCCAGCAGCAGAGCGCCTGTGGGCCTAGAGAAGATCCAGCTGGTCAGCTGCAGCTGACCCAGGCACCACCAGTAATGAAGGTACTCCTGCCTGGAGGAAGTATGAGAAAACTCATGTCCGTCCAGTCAAGCCTGAACTGTTGCTTACCGGACTGAACCGTAGAGCCACAACAGTATCTTTGAACAACCTGTAGATCTACTTCCCTTTAAAGTTAAAATAAGTTCATTCATTTTCCCCTTAGGCAGGGATATTATACTGGTAACTAACAGGTCCCACATATTTTGTTTGTTTTTAAAGGGGAGAAAGGAGGCAAATTCATTCTCTACCTCCCTGTTTGCTTGATGTCTCCAAAAATTATTTTGCCAGTGATTTGTGTTTCTCTGTTAATACGTTTTCCTGTAGCTTGTGCTACTGTTTGCCTTTCTAGTTCTTTCTCGACCTGAAAATCCCTGTCTCACCAGCTCTGGCAGCCTCTGTGCTGTGCTTCATGTCAGCTTTCCAGGACTTTCCTATGTTTCACAGATCTGTGCTCCAGAGATGTGTTAGGCACTCTAGGGTCATAATTAAGGAAGAAACCACAGAGGGCATGCAAATAAATTTGAAGAAAGTGACAGCTCAGGTTCCTCCAGGAAGAAGTCCTCCAAGCAGATGTGCCAGCCCCTGAAGACCTTCTGGAACAGAGAATGTTTTAGGAATGGACTGGGGGTACATATCGTTCGGAGTGTGAGAGTCTGGGCCATAACAGATGAAAGAAGGGAGATCTTCAGAGAGTGGAGATTGTGTCAGGGA
The DNA here is from genome assembly GCA_036023395.1 of Myiotriccus ornatus. Lineage (NCBI taxonomy): Eukaryota > Metazoa > Chordata > Aves > Passeriformes > Tyrannidae > Myiotriccus > Myiotriccus ornatus. The sequence goes on from JAYRBT010000093.1 coordinate 3,484,845, forward strand.
GTCATTAGAGATTGTCTTAGATGGATAGTTTGGAATCCAAGGGAGTATTTAGATTTTCTTCGTTTCAAGAATAACTGTTTTTACTTTTTTTTATAAACAGTTCAGCTAGGTCACTTGACAGCAGTCACCATACGGTCTAATTTGCTAGTACACAGTTCTTTGATCTGCAGTTTTCCATACTTCAGGCTT